>CABFOW010001555.1:0-29089 GCA_902141385.1 Timema californicum
TACAGAAAAACTCCGGTACCCCCAAATTCCGGATAATCCGAACACACTTTCGGAAAACGGAAAAAATGAAGTCAAATGAAATATATTTTATTGGTTAACAAGCTCAAAGTTAAATGAGAATGATAAACAGGTTCGGGTTATACGCTTATTTACTAATTATACTAATGGCTTTAGGGACTATGAAGGTTATATTGATAGGAAGTGTACCCGCATTTGTGTGGAAGGAGAGTGAAACACCATTTTGAAAAAAAACGCACATTAATTCACCCGACCGGGATCGAACCCCGATCTTCCCGTTTTCTTTCGCAGTTTAGTCCAACGCGAGAGTAGCTCGTTAGACCACGCATCCACCGAAGCTGATGGTGACCTAGTTAATGCGTGTACAACGTTCAAAATGGTGTGGTTAAGGAAATACTTCAACATTCACATGGACAAAAGGAATATAACATTTTTTAGCGGTGGTAAAAAATTTCCCAGTGAATCTGTGCCGGAACAGCACCGCGCTGGTCTAGCAGCCGTTTATTAAGCAGGCAGGCAGCCAGGGCCCCGTAATGTGTATCGATAATATCTTAGACACGACTTGTCAATTTGGTACTGTCAAATTTTCATAGACAATCTTTTCTGTCGACTAGAAAAAACTACTTTGATCTGTCTTCATGTATTCTTGCGTTGGCTCATGTTGTATATGTCATTCGAATGGGCAAGCCTCTCACGCGTCACTCTCGCGATAGACTGGACTACTGATGACGGAAGAGTGGGCTGTACTTTTTTTTATCTTAATCAATTCTTTTTCACTCTTCTTCATGCAAATGCTAAAACATCATCATTGCTATTATTATTATTTAGCACCGCGTCTTACTACCCGTTCGGGTTATACGCTTTTAGTACTAATTACGCTAATGTATTAGGAATTGGAAAGATTGAATTAGAGGAAGTGAACCCGCATTTGCGTAGAGGGAGAGTGGCAAACCATTTAGGAAAAACACCCTCAGTTCACCCGATCGAGATTCGAACCTCGATCTCCCCGGCCTCAGCAGTCAAGCTCAACACGACTAGCGCGTTAGTCAACTACGCCACTGAGGCGGGTATCATCATTGTTGACCGAGAAATAGTTTATTCTGAAAATTGACTTCTGCCAAAATTCTATTTATATATTTGTATTCACTCGCTTTAGTTAAGTATTTAAATAAATCTACAATACAATATTTCTCCAAGCAACTTGTTTTTCAATTAATGTTCGTGTAGTCTAAATTATGTTCATTAATATCGGGGAGAATTTTTTTGTAATGAGCTGGGGGTGGGGGGTATTAAAAGTTGAAAGTGGTCATAAAAGTCCCAGCGTTTACATATCTCGGCAGCACGATTCAGACACAAGAGTTGAGCGGTTGCCAGCGCCTAAACCGCTCTCTTCCCTCTCCGACTACTTTGATACAAGACAGCTCTAGTTATTTATTTTAAACAACCCATTAACAACAGATAGCAGAGTTTATTTGCTTCAAGTGACCGCTCGCCACTGTGGCGTGCAGCTGTCATGTTTAATGTTTTACTCAATCGGTTACCCATCTGCAAAATTTGGTTATAAAAGGTTTTTATTCTTCAAATGAAACCCACCACCGCGTGTGGGTGAATTACTCTGATATTAAGACATGATGATGTTTTATTTCTACGCTGAATCCTCGTGGATGCTCGTCGTTATCATACACTTAGGCATCGAAATGCGGCCAGAGTGTCGTGGCGTTGCTATAGATCCGCACACGTTCGCTGAAAAACAAGAGAAACTGAATCGTGGTCACATGATGAGCGCTCAACCAATAACGAGAAATCAACGTGCACTACATCGGTCGTTATTCACCGGCTTTGTCCGTGCCTCTGCAGAAATTTGTCGTGGAATAGCCAATCAAGTCAAATCAGTGCCTTGGGGATCCATCCTTAAATTGCGTAATGCCTTTCCCCTCAATAATTTTGACCCACTCCCATCTATTTTACGTAATCTTTTTACGATTTGGTAATTCAGATAATTTTAATAGTTAAATTATTTTTATCATAAGTTTTGGTAATGAAGCGAGTGATATTAATTATATTTCTTTATAACAGTGAAAATTAATAATTAAACTGAGGCTAATCAATTAATGAAAATAAAATATTTCAAAATTTTCTGAAATTTTTTTTAAAGATGGGTCCCACCATAAACGTTAATTAAAAATCTTACATATATTTGCTTATTATACCCCCTTTTTTCGTATAAAAATACTGACCCCTCCCCTAAAACCCCCTCAAGTAATTTATGGATAGGACCTAACCAACCGACTAAATACGCGCATGCGCCTGCAAGGAGAAATACTAGCAGACAACTAGGCCTACCTAATCTGTTGGCAAATGACTTGAAAATATAACTGTTGATGTTTGCGTGTTCTCGTTTTGTATTTATTTGTTTCACTACACAACACAAAAGAAGATATGATTCTAGTAAAACCATTTTATAACACTATAAATTAAGGGGGAAAAATCACTCATTTTAATGTCACTGCCCATGTGAATAATATTATTTTTGGCTCAAGCCCAATCATACTTTTAATTCCCCCCCACCCCCCTGTTTGGACATGAGAAAAAACTTTTCAGCAGATAACCTTCATTTTGCACATTTAATTTCATTACAAATCATCGTGTAACGGTTTTCTAAAAAGTGGCTACACACAACAGTTTATAATAATACGGTTTTTAAAATTACTTTGAAATATAATATTATTCCAGTCTATAGAATAAGATTTTACCGAGAGCAAATAATTTGATAGAAAATTACATTCTCGGTATTTTCTTTGAATTGAACAATTTTGTTTTATTTTACTTATTGGTAACGAACGCTATTCCAAACAACTTGACAGTATTTTTTTTTTTTACAAATGATATATTTCAATAAATACCGAATTTGAACTACTATTGACAATTTTACTTTTCACCCAATCTACAATTGGATCTCCCTCTACTTATAGGTCAAATAAAGTATTACAAATGGTACGATGATACCAAAACTGTTAAATAAAAGAGGGTGTCCATCAACTTGGAAAATAGGGAAATTGCTTGGTCAGAGAAAAAGTCACGGGAAAGTAAGGGCATTTTTAAAATCAAATTTATGTTATTTTTACAGGCTCACTAAAATAATACGCAACTTTTATTCACAATAGTCAAAATAAGATTTTTTTATCCGGCCTACACTCACCGCGAATCACTTTTAATAGAATTTTGCTAATTGAGCATACTCATCTCAATCAATTCTCGAGGTCGACATGGCATTTTCGTGTCGTATTTATGCCCCATATAGCGCGCGTTGCTTAGACAAAGTTGAATCATGATTATGCATATGTGCGAGAATTCGATTACGTTATAGGAAGACGAAACTGAACTAATGTCTCTCGCCTCAATTGTATACTGTACTGGCTTAAAACGATTTTTAATGCCTTAATATGATCTCCTCGGTAAACTCTAGCTTAGCACTAGCCCATCTATTTAGGCTGACATTAATTAATCCCTTCGTAGAATGACCCATTTTCAAAATGCTTGTGTGTATAAAATATATAAAGTTGCTATCTTAATAAAATAATGTTTGGAATAAAGGTACTTAATATTTTTTTATACATGGTGACTGGAAAAACATTTGCTCTGGGAAACTTGGAAAAGTCAGGGAAATTTAAAATATATTGACTGATAAAGGAAATATACATATCTTTCTAAAATAAACTAATGACTGTACTATCAGACTTACGGAATAATGCACAATTAAAGCAAGATGGTCGGTCCTAAGCGCTCCCAGGGTGGTTCGTGTTGTCGTCGATAGCGAACTCTTGCCCCGGTATTTCGGGCGGATTGATCGTCTTGCGGCGTTCCCAGGCCTTGCAAGGCCCCGCCGACGTAATCAGTCCAATCACCGGGGTTAATTAACTCCGGGGAGAGGCGGTACCGCGGGTGGTCCTACAGCTATCATCCCCGCGTGCTGGGGAGAAAATTACGCCTCTATTATTTGCTATTTCGCGGCATTTATCTTCCCGCCGCCAAACATGTTCCTCTATTTCAGAGTGATTTAAACGCTCGAGAGTTGAGCTCTACCAATTTTAAACGCTGACAAATTGCGTTCTGAAAACGCCTTATAACAGCTTTAATGAGATGTCTTAACAGCCACACAACATGCCCTTATTTTGAATTGCAAGCCTGTTAAGAAACGTATAAAAACTTTCCCTTGAATACTATGCCTACATTTTAAATGCTTTTAGAATAAATAAACCTAACAAAAACACAGGCTGACCACAATCTGGGAAAATATGGAAACACTAGAAAGAAATGTCACTTCGGCGAGGGAAAATGGTGTACTTGAGACCATTTGAAAACCACCCTTAATACAACACCCGGATGGGATTCAATCTCCGAACTTCCCCTCACCGCCAGACCGGACTAGGCTTGATATTTAGTCCACGAATCCACCGTTTTGAGAGTTTTCCACCGCGTCTTGCTACCCGTAAGTGTTAAATACGCATATATGTTAATTGCGCTATTGGGTTAAGGACGAGGTAGGTTGAACTGAAATTAGAGGAAATCTACCCGCATTTGCGGAAAGGTAGAGGTAACTATTTATGAATAAACCACTCTCAGCACACCCAACCGGGATTCGAACCACGATCTCGTCATCGGGAGTCTAATTCATTGCAAGAGTTAGGTGTTGACAAGCGTTTTAATACTTGGGGCTCCGCCATAGCTAGTTCATGCTCCGTGAGGCAAATTTTAAGAATATTCACTATCTATTTTTTCCCACACCACAAAATGGCAACAGTAATTAGGGCTACCTGCTTCGGCGGTCGCTTAGCTTAACGCGCTACTCGTGCAGTAGACTAGACTACCGATGACAGGGAGACTGGGGTTTGAATCTTGGTCGGATGTACTGAGGGGGATTTATCAAAAATGGTTTTCCACGCTCCTTTCACGCAAATGCGGATACACTTTTTATTAATGTAACCTTCATATTCCCTAAAACCATTAGAATAATTAGTACATCGCATATAGTCCGAAGGGGCAGTAAGACGCGGTGCTAAGAAAAAAGTAATAAGGGTTGCCAATTTTTTCAAATCCAAATAAAGGACGTTTGCCATAGGCACTGCAAGAACATGTGATATTTTCAGTTTTTTATAAAAAAAAGATGGGGATAATGGGAAGGGGAGGATGTTACAGAATGATGAGTTATATACCTTGTATTAATCACAAGACATTGTTAGGACAATAAAGTCATAGATTATGGTGGGTAGGACATGCATTGCGAATGGGAGAATCAAAGAACCTTGTTCAGGGTATTCACTGGCAAGACCATTGGGAAGACCTAGAAACAGATGGAAGGATAACATTAGAATGGACCTGAAAGAGATAGGGTGTAATGAGTTGGACTGGATAGAATTAGCTCAAGATAGGGATAATGTGTAATGAGGTGGACTGGATAAAACTAGCTCAAGATAGGGGTAATGTGTAATGAGGTGGACTGGATAAAACTAGCTCAAGATAGGGGTAATGTGTAATGAGGTGGACTGGATAGAACTAGCTCAAGATAGGGATAAAGGGCGTACTTTTATAAGTGCGGTAATGAACTTTTAGAGTTTTTAATGCCATAGAGTAAGTACTTATATAATGTTCATAGTGTAAAAAATTTATGACCGTTCCGGCATGCATTTTGTCTGGTGTAAGGGTTCCTTCGATCTAAATAGTTTGTAAACCGCTGCCTTAGACCATTCGACCACCCGAGTGGATGTTTTATTTTAAAATAATTATTGAAAGTAAGAGCTCGCCGTCAATAGATCCTGTGATTAATAAAAACTTCATACTTCAACCCTTCTGACTTGTAAATAAACACGCTCTACTCTCAATAGCGGAGGTGGATCACTCAGACTTCCTAGTCTATGGGGAAAGCACCTGTCCTTTTTTTCATACATAATAAACTTCCGAACTAACAATTCCTAACGTACCATTAAATGTGCAGTTCCCCCCCTCCCATGGTGTTGAGTTGTGAGGTGTGTCTGTTAACTATCGAGATAGTGGCATCAATCCCATCCTGGCCACACCATTCAGCGAGAAACCTCTTCGCTAGTGTCTCTGCTGGCAACTAAACCCTGAACTTGTTCTACTCATGTCTCTACAAATGAACAGATAAATTATACCGGCGATGAATAATATTTGGGACGTGGTGGTCGGCGTGTTTGGCAGGCCCGGAGCAAGAGCGTCCCAACTCATTGACAGGGACGAGATTATTAATTTTCACGTTTGAGACTTCACATATAATTTCTCGGAACTCTTGTTTTGACAGGCCAAGAATTAGTTTTTGGAATTAATTGTTAGTTAAACAATCGGACGTAACTCGTTTGCTTTTGTACCGAATTCAAATTAAGAAACTTTGGTGCCGCCGGGATTTGAATAAAAACATTTTCGTGACTAGTGCTTTAGTCTTATCTTTTAAGCTTAATAATTTTAAAGGGCTGCCTACCGATCAAGTTCATATTAGCTTTTTTTTTTACTAGCAAGGCCTTTCTATCCGACAGCTAGCAAAATTAACAGAGCCACGTTTCACGTATGTGTATGTCAAGTCATGTGTGTTGTAGATGTCATGCTGTTAGATTTGTCAATACCTATCACTGATAATATACAAATACGTTGCTATTGTCGACATGAAAAAATCCATACGAAGGAATCAAATCCAGGACTTTTGTCAGTGCCTCGATTCTCTGAACACTTGGTATATTTGAATGATGCTTTGCGAATGACTAATTTAAATCTAACGTCCTCAAAACGAGTGTTGTGCCCCTATTGCCCCAAGGGAGTATTCCAGGTTGTTGAATGTTTTTGCGGACGGAGTTACTGGCGCTACGCGCTACTTCATTTCATGTACTGTGGGAATATGGCACGATGCCCGTCCGACAAGAATTAATCACAGTCCTCCCCCCCTCCTCCGTACCTCCCCACCCCTCTTTCCTCAGACTTAAACGTGCTGCATTCATAAGGGGATATTTTATGTGGACGTGAATTGACTAGCTGGGTACTCTGTTTCTTGTTACATTACAAACCAATGAATGATCAGTAAAAATAGGGAATGAACTGACTGAACCTTCTCTCACTTATTGGACTTGAATTGTTCAAGTCAATGAGTTCAATTGAAGTGCTTGGTATTAAACAGTCCTATGTTAACATCACACACAAACTGAGAGGTAGGAAGAACGTATTAAAAATAGTTACACAATAAATTCTTAAACTTATGGTCTTGGAATCAACTTTTTTTTTGTCATGCAGATAGTAATATTATGGGCTTTAATTGCACCTTTCAAAATATCTTATTAATGGCGTGATATTTTTTGTTTGTTTCTTTGACAGTACTGGATATCTTTGAATTGAACTTTTATTTTCTAATGTGGTGAATATATAATTAAACCTTTAAAATTCCTATTCAGCTATTAGGTATTATTGGTTAATTTAGGGTAAAAGTAAAATTTTAAAACTATTTTTAATTGTACAGAGAAAAATTAGTCTATTTTATTTTTATAATTTTTTGACTCAATACATAAAATACTTAATGGGTTAACCTAAGTGATATAGATAAAAAAAAAGTGCACCTGCATTGGGATGAAAAGAATGGCATGACTACAAAGAATTGTCCCTAATTTCACTTGGTCTAGGATTTAAACACACACCTCATATTAAAGGGCTTGATGCTGCTCAGATTTGTTTTAGATCTCGTTCATATTGCGCTTTGAAATACATGTTTTAAGTTTTCTATATAATATATTTTATTCATAAATGACCAAATAGTTGCTGAACATAAAACCATTTTCTTGCAAAGCAATACAAATGGCTCAATTTTGATTTGAAGTCCTTCACTTATGCGTGAAGAAAATACAAACACTAAACACACAATAACAAAAAAAAAGGTACATATTCTATGATTAAAACTTTGTGTCTGTAAATTGTTTGTTAAATGGCTTAAATAATAATGAATTATTATTTTAGCAACCTTGGTAATATGTCATGTTTTAAATGTTTTTTTGTTGTTGTTTCAGGACGTGCTGCACACCATTTGTTCCCCCAATGGGCAAGTGCAGAGAATTGTCATCTTTAAGAAGAATGGTGTGCAGGCCATGGTGGAATATCCTTTAATGCAGGAAAACACTAAACCATGTCATGTTTTTAGTTTTAAATGGGCTCTAACATGGTTCATCCTCACATAAAATAAAATCTATAGCAGGATTCCTCTTGGAAGAAAGGTACCTGGCAGTTATAAAAGTTAAACCAAAACTATGTTTGTATGTCAAGTCAAGTGAGGAATAGCATTCACTAACTCATTTGCACAGGCTCAAAAATAATATCCAGCATGTTAAATACAGTACCCGAAAGATAACTTACAAACATGTTGATGTCAAATAGCTGTTGAAAATATTTGCTGAAAATGTGTGTTTGATCATTGTAATAAACAGGAAAATTAACATCCATAAAGAAAAATGGCATATCGGTTAAAACAGTTTTTTTTATAAGAGTTGTCTGGAAATTCCGGAAAAGCAGGAAATTTGTATAATATATTTATATGGTTAGTGCTCACTTGAATATTTAATGTTTGGTCAGAATTTCAACGCTGATTCTGCACTTAGCACTGTGAAAGTAAAGTTTTTTTTTCATTTATTTGTGGTATTTTAATTGTACTTTCTGAACTGACTGATATCAGCGTTTGACTTACTAATTAACTTAAATCTAGAACAGATACAAAATCTACACTGTGGTAGGTGAAACACACATTACACCAGTGATAAAATTATTGGCCATTCCAGTATTCAAACCCAGGACCCTTAGCTCGGTAGACGGACAAGCTACCGACTGGACTAAGGTGTCAGACTAACAATAAAGTTAATGACTATTTTGTTTCTATTATTTGAACTATTACTTTTATTGGTCTTAAATGAAGGGAACCACTCACTCTGTAGACTTGAAAAAAAAATAGATTTTAAGTCGCGACAATTAAATACTTTAGACACCTACTTCAATTATGTGTTTATGAATGCATTAATATAAAAGTGAAGTGTTAATATGTGCGGGGAATATGAAAAGTTAATTTTATCTCTATTTTAATAATGTAAAACTGAAATTGGGGTGACAAATAAAACATTATAAGATTATAAATGCATTTAAGAGTGAATGGATTATTACCTTCTACATTGTTTTATAATTTAATTTGATGGTGCATAAAAATTTAGTGGGATGATTACTCATTATTCTTTAGTATTTTTAAACACATTTATAATGTATGCCCACTTATAAAATTAATTCTTTCCGAACTCAGCATATTTATGTAATTTGAATAAGACCCCAAATCACTATTTAAATACAAACGCAGGGTCTCCACAGGCAGGGGAAATATATAAGAGCTAGTCGGGGATTCTATAAACTATCAGTTCTTTTTTTCCCTTTGTCGTTGCATATCACTACCATTTGATGTAATTAGTTGATATATTTATACAGTTATACACCAATGTGCCAGAGGTGAGAGATATTGAGTTTAGATGTTGCATATCCAAATTACACTCAGTACACATGACTAGGATTCAATATCCCCATCAACAACAATTAATACTAACAACATAGCATTTTGTTAATGATGAATGAAAATGGTTGTCTTGGAAAGATTAATGTATTTATTTTAGCTAAGTTTATGCTGATTAAATTTCATTGCATTAATTTTTTTAATTACAAATAATCTTAAAGCAGTTAGATGTTTTTTGAACAACTTATTAAATTATGAGATGCCCTTTGGTCAATGATATTTGTGTTTTTAGATCAGAAAAAAGTTTTGAATTTTATTTCTTGAGTGCGGCAACCCTGCAATGCCTTTATATTATTATTGAGCCCATTAATTTGCAAATTTTTTCTATAACACTCGGTAAGTTCTAAAGTCAAACCATTTTGTAGTCGCCAGTAATAATGCTCCTCCCAGCATGTTGAACTTGTTTGATGAAGGGTACAGCCAGAATCTATTCCTGCAGATGACAATAGCCACTGGTTTTCATGTGTATAATGGTTCTTACACTATTGTCAAAGGCATCTTTAAGCTCCCTACACTCTTGATGTAAGGGTGTTTGAAAACTGGGCCCTGAATGTCTGTGAGTGACAGGTTCCTGCTGATTCTCAACTAGAGGTAAAAAAAATTTATAGCAGGTGACTCACTTTACAGACTGAAGGAGCTCTTTTAACAGGAAAAATTACTGCCTGGAGCCCTTGTAAAATTTGTTACACAAATAGGCCTACTATGTACACTCAATAACGAGCTACATTAAAAAGTATAAACATACAAACCAAATGGAAAACATCACATGTTCTTGCCGCTACTTTGGCAAATGTCATTTAACCAGATAAAAAACGGCAATGCTAATCACTGACGATATTTTACGGTGTAGAAAACAATTATATTGTATTACAAAATTGCCTCATGTATCTCTACAGATCAGCTCAAGCACAGTTCTTAATACACTGTTCCATAAAATGTTTTTATTTTCATCTTACTACCTGTTTGGGTTATAGGCCTATGTACTAATTACACTGATGTGTCGGGGATTTGGAAGGTTGAAATTACAGTGTACCCGCATTTGCGTGGACTCTTGATCTCCCCTACAGCGGTAAAGTTTATTGCAAGAGCACCTCAGGCCACGTGGCCAATGAAGTGGGTTTGTATAATATTGGTGACCTGGTGGTCTAGGGGTAAGGTGTCAGACTTCTATGCTGGAGGTGTGGGGTTCAATCCTCGGTCCTGGCACAGATTTATCTGATTACCAAACCCTTCCTTCACCTCTGACAAGACATCTTGTGAATGTGTGGAATATCAGGCCTCCACCGTGGTTCGGATTCCACGTTAAACTGTAGATCCTCCATTTCATCTCACAATCACCCTACCATTACACATTAGCGTAAGTGCGTATAACCTGAATGGGAAGTAAGATGCGGTGCTAATAATAATATATAGTATTAATCAAAGTATAATTTCAAATAATGTACATTCTTAAAAAACACATTTTCATAGGGCAAACTCGTATTCACAATAGACAACCTTTTTTATGAAAGTTTATTTTAATTTCAATGTTTCAACAGATTACTTTTTATTTTTATGAAATATTATAATAATTTTATAATTTTCATGAAGTTTTATCTCAATTTGTAGTAAGTGTGATTAGCAATGGACTGGACTGAATGTTGATGATAGGGATATCAGAGTGCATTACCTGTAAATTCGACCTTACACATCCTTAACTCATTAGTGTAATTATTTCCTATGCGTACAGCCTCAACAAGTAGTGGAGCACAATTATACAAAATAATTTATCTTATATTCTGAAACTGTAATAAATAATCTTTTGAAATTGAACTAATTAAACTTTGTTAGCAATGTATATTGTAAAGGTAATGATCAGCAATAGCTTATATTTAACTCACTTAAACATTATTAATCCTAATTCTCAATAGTTGGAAAATTCTAATTTTTTTAGTCTCTTTGCAAGTTGATGGAACACCTTGCACAGCTCAGAAGGCAAGATTTACCCCAGGGTGTTGCTATGTTTGACCCTAAAGAAATACATGTTGTTATAGCCCTTTGTGAAACTAAACCTTGAGCACAACTTATTAGGGGAAGAAAGCATTACGCTAATGAATTAAATATCTCTAACCCAACCAACAATGGTCTCATGGTCTAATCTGTCACACTCACAATAGACTAAACTGTCTCTTATTGGAAGATCATGGTTTGATCCCCGTCGGATGTACTGAGGGTGGTTGGTCCTAAATAGCTTCCCACACTCTCAGCACAGATGTGGGCGCCCTTCTAAATCCAACCTCCCTCATCCCAAATCCATAAGCGTAATTAGTACATAAGTGTATAGACCGAACGGGTAGTAAGATGAAGTGCTAAAAAAATCTTTACTCGACCTAAATATTTTCACAAATAATTTTTTATAGTTAGAGACATCGATATTTTTTCTTTCAAAATAAAATTTATTTCCCTTAACCAAAGACTTGCTTTAAAAAGTGTTAAAACTGGCTACTACAACGGCAATATTGGGCACCCAAGGCAAGCATTTAAAGAATTAGAAGCAACAAACAATGCCATGTCTAAGCTAGAGTGAGATCTCTCTACACTCATATCTGTGGCATCCTGATGACATCACTACCATTAGGTCGTTAGATATTAACGTTTCTTTAGTAAGATCATTTATCTTTTAACATCTGCTCTCTTTATTTAATATTTAATCATGCCTAAAGTTTTAAGTATTTTTGAAAGAGAGCGTGAGTTTGGAAAAGAAGGATTTTATTCATTTGATAAAGTTAAAAAAATAATGATGTGCAAATTGTGCAACACACGCGTTGACTGGCTCAGGAAGAACACATGTTTGAATCATATTAATAGTGCCTTGCATAAACAGAAAAAAAAAGTGATGTTTATGAATCATCAAAACAAACAACCCTTGAAAATTCTATAATAAAGTCTAAAAACTTAAGAAGATCGCAAAGAATTCATTATGGATACCACAAAACATTTATAGAAGCCAATGTTCCCATTAAAAAACTAGATCATCCTTCTATGTAATGTTGGATGGTTAATATGTGAAAGATAACCATTTTTAAGGTCTTTTAAATTGCTTTTATGGTTTAAAAATCAAAAGCAAATAATGACCTATTTTCCATTCTCTTCTGATTTTATTTTCCTAATGACAAAATAATGTTTTTTTAAACATTTTTGATTATTTACTAATTTATCAAAAAAATAGATGGGATGGAAATGTTTGATTTGGGTTATTTTCAAGATGTTTATCTTTAAGTACAAATAGTGAAATAACCTAGTAAATTAGTGTATAGGGTAAATCCATGTGAAATCAACCAATTAAAAAATAATTCTGGAACTTGAAGTTTCAAATGTTGTTGATTTTTGGAAAATTGGTTCTATCTACTGAAAGGACGGAAAATATGAAATTTCAATTTTTTTTAACATTCCTTTTTTGAGTTATTTGCTTTCAAAGTTTTGGAATTTGCATGATTTTGACCGCATTTTAAAATCTTCAAATGGCTCTATCTCAAAAACTATAAGGCTTAGAGAGGTGTAAATTGTACCATCTTCTTCAGGATTTTACAGGCTTTAATATGACACGCAATTGGGCCATATTTAAGTGTTTTTTAATTAAAAAATATATATGAAGCTTTTAATCTCTAAATCGAAATTTTAATATTTTTTTTTTGTAAAAAATATATTCTTTTTATACACGTTTTGGGAGCATATATACCAAATTTGAAGATGGGATGACAATGGAATCATGTTATAATAAATATTTCCATACAGCGGTACGTGGCAAATTCACCCAGAATGAGGTATGCTATGTCAAAAGTGCAAAAACAAACATACTAACATAGAGGTTTGTAGTTAATAAGCTCAATATGCAGTTTTTGTTGCATTTTTTTGGTCGACCTTTTCATGGCAATACTTTTTTGAACTGTTGCATCTTTTTTTACCACTGGCAACTCACCTATTAAAGTTAGAGAAGCATTCAGAAGTTGGAAACCTTCATCAACATTCATAAATTCAGTATCTTCAGACCCACTAGTACCAGGTTTTACAATTCCAGTTTCATTATTTTTTGATTGTTCTATCTTTTCATTAGTCAACAGCTCCGGCTGCCTTTCTTTTGATAGTTGGACTCTACAACGTGAACAAATTTTCTTGTCTTTTTTCATATTGTAATTTAAGTATATCATCCAACTAGTCACATTTCTAAGATCTTTTTTCTTGACCCAGTTTTATTTTTTTCTTAAATTAGTTGCAACAAAACGTTGCCCAATTTCTTTCCATCTTCCCTTCACAAATAAACAGCAGGAAACAGTACTAATAGTACTGATAATGCAATAAACAATGATTAAAATAGAACACCAAAAAATATTATTGTAGCCTAGATCTTAATTACATGTCCATAAACTAAAATAAGAAAAGCCACTCAAATAAGTCACTTCAATAAGAAATAATACTGAGAAATCAAGCCAATAAAGTACATGGATGTTGTTTGTATGTCAGTCGCAGTAAAACAATGGCAGTGTTCAAGTTGCTACTGAGTGTGTATGACTCACTTTCCCCAGGGCGCGTCTTATTATGAATCACTGTCTTCATTTGAAACGACTTTTGAGATTCATTATTGAGGAGCAGCAATTTATTTTACAGTAGCCTATGTAATATCATTAATAAATTTAATTCTAAGCTCAACCTCATAAGGTTTTTCAAAAGTTTCGAATTTTTTTAATGGGCCCTATTAAAAAAACCTAAAAACTATTTTGTTTTTTTAATGTTTTAGGGTTAACTTAAAAGAGCAATAAATTAAATGAGCAGAAACAATTTTCCTATTTTGTTTATGTTACTGCAGGTGTTCATAAATACTCAGGGTATCAACACAATACACCTCATTCTGGATGAATTTGAAATAAATTAAATGAGTAGAAACAATTTTCCCATTTAATTTGTTTATGTTACTGCAGGTGTTCATAAATACTCAGGGTATCAACACAATACACCTCATTCTGGATGAATTTGATGTGGTAATGCTATATTTAACTATTTATTAAAACATGATCCCATCTTCAAATTTGGTACATGTTCTCCCAAAAGGAGTATAAATAAAATATATTTTTAAAAAGTTTGATTTTGAGATTTAACAAAATACTTTTTTAAATTCTTTAGGGAAAAAATTAAATTGTTAAATATGGTCAAGTTGCATATCATATTAAAGCTTGTAAAATCCTAAAGAAAATAGGACACATTCTACCTCTCTAGATCTTATAGTTTTTTTAGATAGAACCATTTGAAGATTTTAAAATGTGGCCAAAATCACGCGAATTTCAAAACTTTGAAAGCCATTAACTCAAAAACGGAATATAATTATTTTTTTTGAAATTTTATATTTTTCATCCATTTAATAAATAGAACCAATGTTTCAAAAATTATCTTGTTCAGAGATGTGAAGGTCCAGGCCATTGGTTGATTTCACATGGATTTACCCTATACACTTTGTCAACCAACATAACCTAATATTATTCTACCAAACATTATTATGCCTACAATTTGGTTTTAGTTGGAGGAGACCTCCCTAAGGCAGAGACTATAAGAAGTGTTTGGATCCCAGAAGTTAACCCACGTCAAGAGGATAATATCAAGAACAATGTAAAAAAAAATGAACAAGTTGCAATTATTTGTGGTGAGACAACTGATAGAAAAGGAAAGTGTGGTTTTGTTATTTTGTTGAAAACATTACATGCTGATTCGAAGCAAAGCTTGTTTGTTGGTGCAGTTAAAGTTTTGCAGAACACTTCAGCAACATAATGTTTACGGGCACTTGTGTACACCATCACCAATTATGAGATTCCTTATGAAAACGTAGTTTTGTTCAGTGACAGATGGTGCGATGACAAAATGTGACTTCTTTGAAAGTTCTTATGCGATGATTTTCTGCATATATAGTGCTGGGACCACAAACTTAATTAGGCTCAAAATATTGGTCAGCGGAGCTGCCCGAGCTGAATGAGTGTATAACTAAAGCAAAGGTCACATTTCTGAATGAAAAAACAGTAAAAGGTGAAAAGTCTGCTAAGCTATTTCCAAACTCAGTTTTAATGCGATGGATGAAACACTTGGTTTTGTTCAATGGTGTACCTTTGTGAATATTTGGTGGATCTAGTGGAATATTTTTCCACATTGGAGGAGGTGACAGCAGCACTTAAGTACTTCCAGGATATGTCAAATAATAAAGTAACCCTAATGTCGATTGAATGCCAAGCAACACTTTTAATTGAGCACTGTTCTGAATTGATGGAATTAATAATTAATTACTATACTCGAAGGTTCTACCTATGCCTTCAGTCATAAGCTGTTTGGTAAAGTGACAGAGCGACAAAATAATTTTAAACTGATTTCTGACATGAACTACGGAGAAAAACACAGGAAAAATTGAAAATTCTTTCAACTCTAAAACAAGCAAATGTCAAAAGCTAGTTTCAATCTTTAGGATGGCAGTACCTCATAAAGGCGAATTCGCTCCATCAGTTAGACCCATCCAAAACATTTTTTGAAAACATTGGTACTTATTTTGACACTCACTCGATTGGGACAAAACAAGTTAATTCTGATTTCTTCCAATCAGCTTGGAAAATATCATTTTTAAAATCCTGCTCTGAAATTAATTTTCAAAGAGGATACTATGCGTTGCAGACACACGTGAGAGGTTTGCAAAGCAATAGTAAAAAAAGTTGACATTTTGGACATATTGTTTAGACTGAAAGAAGACCATGAAAAGTTTTCCATAAACAGCATAAAAGCAATATGGATTCCAGTGTCTAATGTTGACAGTGAATGCGCATTTTTGGCATATTCCAACGTGTCAGAAAGCACACTAACTTGAAAATTGAAATTTTTTAAACAATGTTATTATTATTATTATTATTATTATTATTATTATTATTATTATTATTAGCACCACGTCTAACTACCCGTTCAGGTTGTACGCACTTACGCTAATGTGTAATGGTAGGGTGATTGTGAGATTAAATGAAGGACCTACAGTTTAACGTGGAATCCGAACCACGGTGGAGGCCTGGCATTCCTCACATTTACAAAATGTCTTGTCAGAGGTGAAGGAAGGGTTTGGTAATCAGATAAATCTTTGCCGGGACTGAGGATTGAACTCCGGCCGCCAGCATAAAAGTCTGACACCTTACCCCTAGACCACCAGGTCACCGGAAACAATGTTGTCTTTGTACTTTGGTGATTGACGTGAAGTATGTTGAAAAAAAGGCATGAACATTTTTTGTTTTATAAAATAATTCAGTGCAAGTACTTTCTAAGCTATTTGAGCTAATTTATTACCTTTACCTTAAAAAAACCTCTTTAAGACTTTTTATACTGAAAATCAGGGCCTTACCCTTTTCTTATTTACCAAAATTCAACCTTTTATTTAACAAACTCAAGTGATTTTATTTACCGAAAATCATGGTTTTACTCTTTTATTTACCGACTTTTTATACTGAAATCCAACTTTTTATTTAACGAAATCCAGTGGTTTTATTTACCACGAATCAGGGTCTCTAGTTATAGTGGCTTTATAATTCTAAAAAGTATTTGACAAACTAAAAGTATTCCTATTCTAATTTGTTTTATTTCCATTTGTATTAGTTTATCAGTTTTAATAATAATAATATTTTAGCACCGCGTCTTACTACCCTTTCGGGTTATACGCTTTAAGTACTAATTACTCTAATGGATTAGGAATTGGGAAGGTTGAAATAGAGGAAGTGAACCCGCATTTGCGTGGAGAGAAAGTGGAAAACCGTTTAGGAAAAACCACCCCCAGTTCACCCGACCGAGATTCGAACCTCGATCTCCCCGTCCTCAGCAGTAGAGCTCAACACGGCAATCGCGTTAGCCAACTACGCCACCGAGGCGGGTTATTTATCAGTTTTACTGTATGATAATTTCAATGTTAATTGTTAAGCACACTTTTTATGGGATTTTAAGAAAATATTTAGTTGTTTTTAGTTTAATAATTTTGCTTGTATTCGTTGATAAAATTCCCACTCTTTGACATTATATTGATGACATCATTATTTCATCATATTAAAATTCATTGGTTTATATTAAAATAGTGGGTTTTATTTTTGTTAAAGCATTACATGCCTTTATGTAAATATCATATTTAACTAAAAAAAATTAATGCCTTAGAATATCTAAGAAACGCCAATCCTTGTCCAAACCATCACTCATGTTAAACAAGGTGTAATTTCCCCCTGCCCTCCCCTTCCCCATGTTCTCCTTAGTTCTATATTTCTCTACAAATAGTTTTTGTGGAATTACATCTTGTAACATTTTCCTGTTGCGGCTGTATCTTTGATTGGTTATATCTTTGGTCGCAAGTTTTCTCAATCTCTCGCGGAAAAAGGTTGAAAGGCTTTAATAACATTTTGATAGGGGATGCTATTGGATGCTCTTTTTTATATGTTGTCTTACTTATTGCTGTTGAAAGGGGCCATTTATCAAATGTTTTATTAGTTTGTCCCAAAACTCAATAAAATAATACTGTCTTCTGGATGTGATTATCTTTTGAAAAATTCTTTCCTGTATGTACCTTTGTTGATGACATTTATGGATAGACTTTTGTAAAGTTTCTTGTACAGTGTAGGGTAAGTACTGGCTAAAATCTTTCATGTTGTCACTTCCCTAAAAACCAATTTAAATATTAAAATAATATAAGAATCATGCATTTATAAGAATTTTTTCTTTAATTTGCTATGAGACGGGTAAAACTAAAAGTGTGATCCGAAAATTGTATTCTTTGATAGCTTCTTAACCTATTAACTTACCAATTATTTTACATATGTCTGTCCCAATATTTCTAATTTTTTTATTAATAAAATGGAATGTGTATACATGTCATAATACTTTGGCTAAAACTACAATGATTTATATCCAGTTAAACTTGAAATATAATATATTATATTCATGCAATAAAACCCCAAATATATTAGTTAATCATCTTTGAAGTAAAAAAATAAATAGAAAAAATATTTTAAAATCAAATTTACGTGCTTCATAGCACTGGTTATTGAAATTTCTACAGTAAAATTCTCCCCCTACCCCTAAACATTCGACCCTTTTTAAATGTTAATCATTTTTCAAATGTTTGTCACAGTGTGAAATGCTTTAAAGCAAAGAACTGATTCACTGAGTTGTTCAATATCCACTTCGGCTTCAATCTCCATTTTTTTATTTCAAAGAAAACAATCAAAACTATGGTACTGTATACACATCAAGCTGTTTATCTACTTTCTGGCTAAATAAATAATTATTCAGGCAAAAGAACAATCACTTCACTGCTCATTGGCGGGACATGTGTGGTCTAATTTTAACTGTGAATTCTAAGCTGCTACCTAGCACTTTAAATGCAAACCAAATGAGTATCTTAACTGACTGCTCTTTAGCAGTTGATGGAGTAATTAAAAGTGATAAACGAATAGATTCTCCTAAAAAGAATAATCACAAATACTCACATAACCAAGATTTCTGTATTTTCAGCACTTATTATAATGCCTATGATTTATACACTACTTTTTATAAATTAAAGAGTAGAAAAATAATTGGAAAATAACTGTTTTCCAAACTAACTTAGCTTCTCTGTTGTTTTATTGCACTCAAAACATAATGTAGAACACCATTTCAGAAATAGTTTATTTAACTTTTACAGTTGTCATGTATCACATGTATGTTATAAACTAGAGGAAAATCTGCAGTTCTTTGATAGACATTGTGAACATTTTTTTCCCCTATCATTCTCCCCTATTTGCAAGTCAAAAGTTTCCAAGCTTTGCTCCTGGAATTTTAAACAAGGTTGGAAGTGGTTTTTTTTAGTTGTTTGGAAAAGATTTTGTTTGGGGAAAGGCTGCTGATCCTTCATTTCCCCCTCCCCATATTGGTTTATTTTTGACTTGTATCTAGTAAGCATCTTATCTGTTAAAAAAATTGGTTAGGGTTCTTGATAGAAATAGGACTTTTAAAAAAAAGCGGAAAAGATATTCATCTTCAAAATCAATTATATTTTTCTTTGTGCATATGTTCTATGTTTGAACATAAGCTACAACTTGAACGCAAACAAATATAAAAAAAATCTTAGCGATGTTTCACAATACATTTATTTGCCAGCAGTGTAAACGTATTGTACTGTAACATGAGCACCTATCCACTTTTACAAATTGCAGACTATGTAAGACATTATAATCCAAAAACTATTCTTATTACTCATCCTGCTACAACTTTTCAGTTTAATACTGTCAGATGTCAAATTTTGAATGAATTTTGACTAATATTTCTAATGTCATCCAGGCCTATAATATATATTTTTTCATTTCCTTCAGGTATTTAACGTTCACTTTCTGAACTGACTGATTATCTCAGCACACGGCTGATAAACTTACTTGAACCTAAAACAGACACAACATCCAACACCCATTCGTTAATTCATCACTTTGAAAGGGGATTTACCCACATTTCACCAGTGATACATTTTTTGGTCATGCAAGGGATTGAACCAGGGACCCTTAGCCCAGCAGACACACACTATTGACTGGACTAATGTGTCTGATTCTAGCCTAAATATTTAAAGAAAAATATAAATTATCAGTACCCATACTAAAATTAATATTATATTGGGATGAGTTCATATAACTTATTTAATTTTTTGTCAACAATATTGATTGGACTATCAAACATCTTGTTTGTAACATTTTGGGATTTTGTTGTTTAATTTTGTGACTATTTATCTAAATTATTTTTTTATTTCAAGAATCTCAAAAAATAAATTTTTCTTAGTAAACTTGATTGAGTACCACCACACTTATTTAAATATATATGTTGGGATGGATCATTTTTAATAGATTTTTTTTCTTTCTGATATTTGAATTGAGATTTTCCATTTTACTACATTAAATCAAATGTGAGATTTTCCAGTTAATTATTTTCTAACTATATAGAACTATTAGAGATTTTAGACAAAATCTTTACATGTAAAAAACTAAATAAAAACTAAACAAGGAATACATGTTTTTTTGGTAATATTGTCTAATTACAATTAAACATGATTCCTGCTTATAATTCCTTTACAAACGATTCAAAGGGAAAGTGCTTTTAACACATATATTGTTAATTTTCGTTATAGGTACAAATACCTTATCCACAAGAAATATTTTTGTCGATTCTTACTATACCCATACACCACCTTTGTGCAATGTCCTTTTTTAATTTCTCAGATCTTCTCTTTAATTGATGGGCATATTCACTCTTATGGTATCAGTATTTTACCTTTGAACTATGACTTCATTTTCACAACTTTTTTAGTATCTTACCTGGGAGGGATGATTGCATTCATTCTGTTGACATCCATATTTTACCTGTGAGTGATGACCTACACCAGACATATTGTCTCCACCCTGGGCTACACTCACAGTAATGACTTCAAACTACACTTACTAAACAAATCTCTTGTTTACTACCCTTAATTTTTAGTTCTGAAATGCAATCACTGTGAGAGCTTCTCGACCTCCACCCCTCACAGCAAGGTGGCTAGCAGTTAATTGGTCCCAGTGAACAAAATTACCCCCATATCACCTAGTTTGAGGGACACTTAGTCACCATTTCAGTGTGAACTACTTTAGATAGTCTTAAGTCTTCACCCGCATGCCACCTGTGGCCTGACGTAACATTCTTTGCTGGCTCATTAAATTTATAAAATCATTTCAAGGGGAAAAAAAAGCAAATACTGATATACATATAATATTATATTTAGCACCACGTCTTACTACCCGTTCGGGTTATACGCTTTAAGTACTAATTACTCTAATGGATTAGGAATCTGGAAGGTTGAATTAGCGGAAGTGAACCCGCATTTGCGTGGAGGGAGAGTGGAAAACCATTTAGGAAAAACCACCCCCAGTTCACCCGACCGAGATTCGAACCTCGATCTCCCCGTCCTCAGCAGTCGAGCTCAACACGACAAGCGCGTTAGCCAACTATGCCACCTAGGCGGGTCTAATGCCAATACATGGAGGCTAAAGGTAAGCGTCCACTAGCCCGCATCGGACAGACCACTCACATCAATCACATGACTCAAATTTTTTTAGTGAACTGCTTTCAGAGCATTCTATTTAGATGGTGGTGGTTCCCGTCATCTATCCTTCATTTCTATTATGTCACCTTTTCTGTGTCTTAATATCCCTAATGACATCACTGTATACAGGCTACTAGAGACAAATACTCTAGCTGCACCCCACAAAGCTCCAATTAATTTAACAGCTGGTGCTTTTGTAACTGATAAAATTTGGCTTTTATGCAGTATTTTTTCTGATCAAAAATATGTTTCTTTATTTATTTTAAGTACGTTTTGCTTTTTTCTATGCTTAGCATGGTTATTTTGACAAAAATAAGTTTTAAATTTTATTCGTGAATATACTTATATAAACTTTAAATAACAAAATTCCGCAGACCCTTACTATCTAACTAGTGATGTGAGGGGAAATGATAACTCATTCATATGCGGTGGTTTATGAACTAGTGGAGGATTAAGCTTAGAGATGTCTGGAACAACTAAACTACAGGTTGTATTTTTATCGGTCACGAACATTGAATTAGTAGGTGACATGATGGTATAGGGGTAAAGTGTAGGATTTCTGTGCTGGGTGTCTGGGGTTCAATCCTCTGCCCCGACACAGATTTATCTGATTTCCAAACCTTTCCTTCACCTCTGACAAGGCGCGTATTAATCACAACTTGTGAATGTGTGGAAAGCCAGGCCTCCACTGAGGAGATCCTCCATTTCATCTCACAAACACCCTACCATTACACATTAGGGTAATATACAACCTGAATGGGTAGTAAAACGTGTTACTACTACTAATAATAATTAATTTTATGAACGGCTGAACTATAAAAAATTAATTTGTCAACATTCCAGATGAACGTCATTCACACGCATCTCACCACATGCCAATGTCTCAAGTAGATAGGTGAATACAGTCTCATTAAAAATAATGTAAAGAATACAAAAATCTGATGGGGTGTGTGCAGTCCATTCGATGCTGGCTAGTTTAATCAGCATAATCCTTTGCACATTATTTTTCACTGGATAGATGAGAAACGACACCCTGCAGCTAATTGATGAGCTCCCAATATTCTTCATGAATGTACCAAACAATTTACATTAACCACATTGTTAAACCATTCACTCCTAACATCTAACAGTGGGAGCGGCCTTGTCCCTGGGCTCTTTTCAAATATTCCCACAGCACTGTGGGGGTTAGGGGGGGGTTATTGGCACCCATGTTGATTTAATCGTTTAAAAAAACCGCATAAGATATTTTGGTTGCTCATGTTTTGTGAGATATATGCACAATCTCTGTTAAAAGAGTTTGTCCACTCTAACATGACTTAACATTTTGAGGCGAGGCAAATTACATTTTTAAACTTTAGAGTTTATAGTGAAATGGTTTATTCTTTCACATGGATATGTGTTATCTATTAGAATATATAAAGTTAAATTTTACACACCAACCATACTCTTATGTCTACATCATTTCCTGCTTTTATTTCCCCTTTAATTTTCACTTACTTTACTATTTTCCTAATTACTTCAATATCTTTCTTCATAGCTGAAATATTGATACTGAGGGTTATTATTTGAGTATTTCCTCTCAACTCGTCAATTCACCACTGTGAAGTATTAGATTTATCTGCCACGTTTGAAATCAAACCGAGGACATTTTATTCACTATGCAGATACACTACCATTTGTGCTAAAATGTCATATTAATGCAAAGTTAACATTTCATAACTAATGGTAATTTAAATACCTAAGTGAATGTATTTTTATAAATAATATTTTTGTTATCATTCTAGAATGACACACTAAAATTCTATTGTTAAAGTGCAGCCAACCTTGCCAATAATAGTATATTAACTATTATTATTAAAACCCACTTCAATGGTTGAATGATTTAAGGCAATGATCATAATATACTGGACTGCCGGTGACGTGGAGATTAGGGCTCCAACCCCGACTGGGTGTATTTAAGGTAGTGTTTCCACTTCCTTCACACAAATGTGAATACACTTCCTCTAAATTAAACCTTCCCCCTAACTCATGAGCATAATTTGTACATAATGCGTATAACCTGGACTGATAAACAGATGGTTCTAAAATAAATGGTCATTAAAGTGGGTATGTATAGCTTAGCTCATATTTTAAATGACCTCACACGTGTGTATGGTTTAACAATTGATCTAAAACAATATCCAATTCTCCTTTTGAACGGAAGATTAAATTTTAACTAACTCAGGATAAAACATGACTATTACTCAAAAATGTAGGGTATTGGATCCCAACTTTCTTTTTTCTTATTTGCTGCCCCCCTTAGTATCATAATCAAATCTCCCCTACCTTTATTTTTTGGGATAGTTATAAAATATTTTTAAATGTTTTCTAGTCACTTTATCTTATGCAAAAATCAGGATGATGATGGTAGAAAAAAATGACTAAAGATCATCATAATGTTTGGCACTCTTTTGTTTTCCTCTCTAGCATTAGGTTTGCGTTTTGACATCGCTTTCCACTTCAAGTCATCAACACTTTAGTTGGTGACCTGGCGGTCTAGGGGTAAGGTGTCGGACTTCTGTGCTGGCGGCCGGGGTTCAATCCTCGGTCCCGGCATAGATTTATTTGATTACCAAACCCTTCACCTCTGACAAGACATCTTGTGAATGTGAGGAATGCCAGGCCTCCACCGTGGTTCGGATTCCACGTTAAACTGTAGGTCCTCCATTTCATCTCACAATCACCCTACCATTACACATTAGCATAAGTGCGTATAACCCGAACGGGTAGTAAGACGTGGTGCTAATAATAATAATAATAATAATAATAACACTTTAGTTTTTATGAGAGACAGTTGAATATTTGGTGGTGTAGCACATAGCTGCATTGGAAGCCTAGGGCAGTGTTTTTCAAACTGTTATCTGCGGGACCCAGTAATCTTTGGCTCTTTGAGGCAATTTTAGAATATTCTTTATTTATCACACTATAAAATAGCATCACTAATTAAGATTGCCAATATTTTTTCAAATCTGAATAATATACATCTACCAAAGGCGCAGCCAGAATAAGTGAGATCTTATGTTTGTTTTAAACATTTATTCTAGTAAAATTTAACTGTTATCGAATGTTCATAATATAAGTGTGAAAATAGCTATGAGGGTTCCAACATGTACTTTTTTTTCATCTGAAAAGGATTCTTTGGTATAAAAAGTTTTGTGACCCTCTGGCCTAGGAATAGGGTAGAAAGGTGAACTAGGGGTTGAATCTGTGGCTTGCGAGCTTTAAAATAAGCATTTGCATTCACACTTTTGGCTGTTAACCCAATTCATCACAACTAGTAGGCGGTGTCGTCAACACCACAAGAAATAATTTCTTAGTTAATATGAAATAATCATTCATATTAAAAATATCGATTTGTATATGATTTTTAATCTTAATCTTTATTTGTTCCACGCCTATCCCCCCCCCCCGCTCCCCTTCTTAGGGGGTGTGCCCTCCAGGCTGGGAACCACTGAGGTAGAGTTTGCTCCACCTAAACATTCCCCAAATAGAATAGACCCAAAACTACTTTTGGTCTCAACTCGATTTTTCAGATTTACTCATCCAAAAGATTTATTTGCATTTGTATGGATTCCCACATAACCCCACCCCACTCTGGTGTAAAACTTTTGAGTCATATTTCAAAGAAACTTTGTAGATTGACTAGGATAAAAGATTTTCTTCAAGGTGTTCTTTGCTTCCAAAGTTGGAATTGGTTTTGTATCGAACACGAAGCCTTTCATTTGCAATAACTTTAGCAAGATTTTAACTTCCCTTTATACTTGTGATGGTACAATATATGATCCTTAAAATCTGAACTATTTGTGTTTTCAATTAAAATTCAAAACCATCCCTAATTTTACTTTTTTAAAATTTAAAATTAGAGAAAGAACCCACATATGATTATCACATTGAATGTTGTCCTAACCTTTTCTTTCTAAATTGAAAATAAATTATTGTAATAACTATATAATTTAATAAGTGTAACTTAGAAAATCCTTTTTAGTGGTGGATTTAATAACTAAGCTAATATAAGTTTTAATTACGGTTGTAGCCGCAGCTAAATATAATATATATAAATTTACAATTTAAACAATAAGACCCATTTTAAAATAACATAACATTACATTTAATATATTTTTTATAAAAACAAATTATGTTGTGAAGTTTTTATTAGTAGACATATGCTCATCAGACAATTTTTCTCAAGCTTCAACAAATAATAATGGTAGGTATACAATAAAATTGTGAAATCTTAATATAAGGAATATTTGGTTAACTTATTTTCTTGATACAAACGGAGGAATAATCCTTTAAACAACAAACTTTGTTCTGCAGAGTAAGATAGAAGCTTGCTATTTTCATCCCTTTAAATCCTCACCCAACTTTAAAAATCCTTCTTAGTAAAATGAGTGTCTGTTAGAATAACATCATTGTTTCCTCCTGAAGGTTATACTTTTCCAAGACGAATGAGCTATTTGGCGCCTTGAAACTTCTCAGCCAATGTGGTTTTGAGAGTTAAGAAAGTTTGTTTCTTTGTTTGTCTGTAACTATTT
The DNA here is from genome assembly GCA_902141385.1 of Timema californicum. NCBI lineage: Eukaryota > Metazoa > Arthropoda > Insecta > Phasmatodea > Timematidae > Timema > Timema californicum. Next base: position 26,303 of record CABFOW010001555.1, read on the forward strand.
AACTGCTTCTGGGTCTCTAAAAACAATTTTCTATCCAAATGTCTTGGATGTATAGTGTTTTTGACTTCTATTTTTCTTTACGTCATTACAATAATCTGTTGTAATTGTTGGAGATCTCTTGTATACATATCTCTGGCTGTATATAGCTATTACCTTTAATTTGAGTGTCTTGCATTGATGCTAATAAAACATTAACATTAAATTTGTTTTGTTTATATTTTTTCAGTTGGGGGATCTAGGCTCTTTTGATTTATGGATAAAATTTGTTTAATTTAAATATTTATACAAATTATATTATGACCTTGTTTCATATTTTACACTATAATATTTTTGCTGTCAACATTATTTTTATTCAAAGATTATTAAGATTATTTCAACTTTAAGGGAAAACAACATAAAATGTTTTCTTGGAAACCAGACTTTAATTAACTATTATATAGTTGTATCAGGTTGAGATAATGTGTTTTGTATAGTTAAGTCAACATAAAGAACCATGTACGATTTTTTTAGCATTTTTTTAAGAATCACATTGTACAATTATGTACTAATTACACTAATGTGTTAATGATGAAGAATTTTGAATTTTTTGAATGTACCCGCATTTGCTTGAAGGGAGAATGTAAGACTATTAATGAAATCCATCTTCAACACACCCAACTGGGACTTGAACCCTGATATCCCAAACATTGGCAGTTCAGTTTGTTGTGAGAGTGATGCCTTAGACTCAGGGTGTTCAAACTCGTTTGATCATAAAGGGTCACTTTAGAATGTAAAAATACTGAGGGGGTTGCATTGTAAGAAAATCCAATATTTTTATATTATTTTCTTCAAAACTACAAATTAAGTTGATTTCCTCAAACTATTCCAAATTCCAAAACACTATATTTCTATATGACATTTATGTAAGGAAGATTGGTTGCATTGTATTTTGGTTCATCATTAGGTCCGCGGGCCTCACAAAAACCGGTGATAGAATGAAAGTTATTGTAAGGTTTCTTCTTTTTTACTACATTTAGATTCAATAGACAAAATAACCAGCGGATCTGAGTAGTGTCTGTATTCAAGCATCAGGGCAAAGGTTGTGTGTGTAGGTAAACATTTTTTAAGCTGAAGGGGTGTATAGGAAGAGCTCCACTTTTGTGAACTGGGTTACCTGTAAACATACTTTATTAACAGTCAACTCCATGTTAAGAACAACAGCTGGCCATTTATACTTCCCCGAGGTAGATATCAACCAGGACATTTCAAAGAAAAAACCCATTTTCGAAATAATATATTGAGATTAATCAATCCTTGGAACATTCAAACCTAGCAAAAATATTGAACTTCATACGGTTTATCATCTACAAACTTACCGAAGAATTCTGATAATACTTATGGATTACTATATAATGTATCCCTACATTATTAATATGAATGTCTAAGAATGTTACATTGATAGAAAAATGAACTAATAATGTAAAAATAATGAATCGTAATTTCTCCCCCCTCCCCCCCACTATTGTGGGGTAACAGGAGCTTACAATTTTCAAATTACAGGTTTCCTGTGAAAATGAGAATTTAGAGGCACACTGTAGATAACCACTTGTTGTTCAAATCAAAAACATACCTTCCACCTCCCTAGCAAACTCGGTTCTTGGGCAACATGACTCCTTTTGACACTGGAACCCAGATCTATAGCACTCCAGCTAGTGAGCACTTCCCGGCTCGAGATAACTCCTGAAGGGATGGTGTGCTAGCTCTTCTGTGTAGAGTGTTGAGTGTCCTTTGTGTACCATGGAAAGCCAGTTTGGCAATGTATGTTTCGCTGAAAACTGAGTAAAACAAGCCTCTAGAGAGGAATGGATCATAATAATAGAAAGTTTGACCTATAAACAGTAATATTTATTTATGCAAACTAAAAGCATCGAGGTGACAATTTTTAGTGAAAAAATAACCATTAAATTTTTGGGTCAACATAAACTACATAAACAATTTGTTTTATTGGTTTTGGCTTAATTTTTTTTTATACTTAGGGAAGTTACTATAAATAAAGCTCCTGATTTCACATACACATACTCTAGGGGTGACCTGGTGGTCTAGGGGTAAGGTGTCAAGACTTCTGTGCTGGGAGTCCGGGGTTCAATCCTTGATCCCGGCATGGATCTGTCTGATTACCAAATCCTTCTTTCACCTTTGACAAGACATGTATTAATCACAACTTGTGAATGTGTGGGATGCCAGGCCTCCACCGTGGTTCGGATCCCACGTTAGACTGTAGGTCTTCCATTTCATATCCCAATCACCCTACCATTACACATTAGCGTAAGTTCATATAACCTGAACGGGTAGTAAGATGCGCTACTAATAATAGTATGAGTCTATTTGTTGCATAATTGATTTTATGTTAGAAATAGTCCAACACCCTAGCTTTGTTGCTAATGTGTCTGCCTAGCAAACTAATAGTCCTGGGTTTGATTCTAGGGATGGCCAAAATTTTATCATGAGTGAAATTAGGGCTTCCTCTTTCATATTGATGGATTAATACAAGGGACTGTGGGCTATAATTTCTAGATTTAAATTAGCTTGTAGGTCGTTTGATTATATAATCAGTATATTCAGAAAGTTTACATTAAATATATCAAATTAAAAAATGGAAAGTTTAGAATTGGTGTAACACTGCATTCTTTTAAAATCCATTACTTTTTCAACCTGTGGCCTGTGTAATTTTTTTATTCAAACCATATTTTTTCCACTACCGGCTTGCTAGGCCTGTCATAGCTTTATATGCCTTATAATTTAACTTAA
>CABFOW010001555.1:39953-75065 GCA_902141385.1 Timema californicum
ACCCCAAGTAAAATCATGTAGACATTAGATCTCCCTCTCCTCTCTATAGCGTTACGTGGTTTAGGGTCGATCTCTTAACAACGGCATTAAGTTGGTCGATAAATACATAAACTAGCTTTCAGGCTCAAATATATTTTTTGCGATCAATCGGTACCACACGATGGCTTTAAATTCTGTACGCTCATTCCTTTGACAAGTTAAATATTAAGTAAAACATATTGCGTCCATCACAATGTTTGTTAACACCTAAATCTTAAAATTGTTGTGATAAGCGATATTACTTTATACTGGAGAGAGAATGTCAAAACTATGTCACACTTGTAAATTGCTTCTTTCCTTTACATTCACTGGCAATAGAGTATGGCGAACCGGAAGTCTTTAAAACGAGTGACTGCCGATAAAGGTACTTAACATAGTTTGATGTCCCTTTAGTTTACCCTCAGCAGCACAGTTAGCTCTAAAAAGTAGCCGTCACTAAATGACAGGTGAAGTTCACTTAATGACATCTGAGTACATAAGGGCCATCTCACATCAAAGCCATGTCTTGTTTAACTCTAGTCGACATTTTGATGTGCTATGCAACAATTTAGGGAGCTTCTATTAGTCTGCGGTACATGTTGAATATAATGTGATCTGAACAGACTTGACTGACCTCGGATCGTTGCAGCACTAATGCTCTAACAAATGTTTTACCTAAGTTTTAACTAAATCCAAGGTGACCTGGTGGTCTAGGGGTAAGGTGTCAGACTTCTGTGCTGGGGGCCTGGGGTTCAATCCCAAGTCCCTGCACAGATTTATCTGATTACCAAACCCTTACTTCACCTCTGACAAGACATCTTGTGAATGTGGGGAATGCCAGGCCTCCACCGTGGTTCGGATTCCACGTTAAACTGTAGGTCCTCCATTTCATCTCACAATCACCCTACCATTACACATTAGCGTAATTGCGTATAACCCGAACGGTTAGTAAGACGTAGTGCTAATAATAATAATAATAATTAAATCCAACCCATAACATTGTTTTACCCTAACACCATTTTAGAAAATTGTCATAATGTTTATTCTGATTGCTTTTAAGCATTTGTTGTTACCGTATCTGTGTTTAATTATTGTGATTTTTTTAAAGCTCTTTCTGAATAAGACATAATTTTGATAGGACGTGTGTTTATGTTCCTTTCCCCTCCAACATCCTGTAAATTGTGTTGGTTTTGGAATTTTCGAATTGAAAAAGCGATCAGTTAAAGAATTTACAGGTATGTTTATAAAATCAGTTTATCCTATTTTCATCCCCATTTAAATGGTTTCTTGTGCTGATCCAGTGGGTAGCTTTTTAAAACTTGACTAAGCACAGTCTCAAGTATACCTTATCGCGAGTACCTCCTACACTCCCTGCGACATTTTTTGCTTTACTCCCCCTCTTTGATAAAAATGAGCTGACCTACTCACACCCTACTTTTCAGGACGAATTCGCACGCCTTTCCTCTGACTGAATGTGACGGGTTAACGCGTTGTGCATGTCTCGTGGACACTCAGAAATAAGGGAGCCGATAAGACTAGCTAGTCATGCTCCACTGGCCATGTCAAATTCGCGTGACACTCATAAGCTTTGGTTCTTTTTACACAAATAGCTAGCTCCAAGCTCACTTTCATTTGTAGAGGCATAATTTAAATTTGTTATTTTATAGGACTGTTAAATTGATGAATAGCTAATTTTGTAATTAGGGTGTTTTGAATCGTTAAAGTGATAGTCTCATTGTGGTGATGACAAGGCCATATCAGTTCCTAAGACATGTCCATTGTTGTTCCCTTCTGGTTTTAATTTTCCCGAGAATAGCCTAAGATTACTTAAATAGTTAAATACCCCGCTTGAATATTCATTCATTGCAATCCGAGTCAATTTTGCTAGAGGAATTTCAGCCGCTATTCATTTATCTTATCGTGTGTGACGGCACCATTCCTACAACCTGATTTTGGTTGGTTTAAAAAATTACAACTTCTTTGTGGTCAATATTGATAACATATTTATTATATACTATGTTATTTTATAGGCATTGATAATATCTATCAAAAGTGACAGTTGCAACTGTAGGTGCTTGATGTATGAATATATAAAATATGTTTAAGTAACCTTGCAAACTACCAGATACTGTTTTTCCTACCAAAATCAAGGTATAAATTGACTAAAAACTTGTATAAAAAGTATATTTATCACTTGTATCATTATATCAATGTATGGCTGATAAAATATTAATAGCTACGGGCTGTCATTGATAGTTTTTTAACCTATTATAGTATCACCGGGTTAATATTGCCTGGGACTCTAATTCCTGTGACTTTTGCAACAATAAAGGAAGGGGTTCCTAACTAGTGTGGCGTCTATAGTTGTGATTTAGTGCTTTGTGGGTGTGCGTGCGTGCGGCGGAGGAATTACAACTGTCGGCCGACCAGATAACTACTCCCCTTCCTCTCCCCCAACCCAAACACCCTGTGTAGCTCACTGACCCTTGACCCTTCGCTCTCCAGTTTACCACACTTTCTAGGGGAGGGGCTTTATCTTCTATCTGCCCTGCTTTCCATGCTTAATGCCCGTTTTGTTGAGTTTTACTTCACACGCGACCTTCCGACGTTACAACGGTAAGTCGCCCTTTAGCACCCATCTTTCTCTTTCTTTTCTTTCCTTATCCTTTGTGTGTGTGTGTGTGCTAATTTTGGATGCTAGTTTTTCTCGTTTGTACACACTTGCACATGTCCCTCACTTTGTGATAATCATTTCACAATGTCTTTGTAATTTGGATTTCCGTAAACCATTATTTTGTGTATTCCTATCATTCGTCTTTCTCTTTGTTTGGAATCCTCGAACCTCCCCTCACAAAGTCCAACATGTTGGAAATGGAGCTGATGATGACTACCGTGTGAAGCTGCAGACAGGCTCGTTGGGATGAGATTATTCTTTCTTTCTGTTTGCTCTTGCGCTCTTTGAATTGTTGATGTTGCAATTTCCGTTTTGGAATTAAGTCTGTTTGCGGAGAGCCGGCAGTGCCGCTAGCGCTTTCGAGGCAGTCATTACTGGCTTGGAGTAATCCTTTCCTGTTACATGGGGGCGTGTTACGTATTTTTACTTTCGTAACAAGGTAAAGGTACTTATTTCATGACCAATAATGGGACAGGAAGGCGGACTAATTAATTTCATGGTCTGTAAGGTTTCACTCAATGGACTGGGCTGCCGATGATCGGTAGATTGAAGTTGGAATCCTGGTCGGGTGTAATGGGGATTTTTGGACTTAATGCTCTTCCACTCTCCCTCCACACAAATGCGGGTACACTTCCTCTCTTTCAATTTTACTAATCTCAAACACATTAGCTTAATTAGTATAAATGCGTATAATCCGAACGAGTAGTAAGACGCTGGGGCAAAAAGATTAAAACTATTTTCCGTAGAAAAGTTGTTCATCTTTTGCCCCTTTCTCATCTTCCTTATTTGTAGTACTGTCAATAGGAAACAGAATACTGTACCTTTTTACAAAAAACTGACAAGGACCATACAATTTTCTCATTTAATATTTTGGAAAGAGAACGGTCAACGTAAGGTTTTATTTTTTATTTGCGTGCGTAGAGATTTAATTTGCAATAGCAATCTTTCCCTTGAATTTGTATGTTTATAGAGTGCCGAACCTTCCAGTTTTGACATGTGTAATCTGCAGAGTTAGCTAGGCGCTGCAGTGATAAATTGGCAGTGGTTTAATACCGAAAATGGTCTCAAATCACGTGAACCATATTCGGTTTCCGGCCAGGGCAATAAACTTCTAGGCCACGTGACAAATAAAAGCCAACCTCTTATTGAGAGTCGTCGGCACCCATAACATCAAATATTTATAAAGTAAATGTGCCTGTCTCACATATGTTGGCAAGGTGTGGTGTTTGTGGGAATGGAACCCGGGAGTCCTGGGAGACAGTCTTTCGGTCCAAATCAAGCCCCTTTGGCCATCTAGAGTGCTTTCTGCGATTCCTTCTTTTGGATGTTTCGTTGTATAAGTTTTAAATTTGCTTGCAACAAGGGCTCTTTAATCTCTTAATCGATTCTGCTTTCTGTTTTACCTTGTTAGTCACGGCACGCGTTCTGGTCGTTTTTTGTAAAAGTTTATATTGAGGACTTGTGTTAATTCGTTGGCTCGTGGAGCTGAATAATTATAAATAATGTGCGTTCTTGGTTCATATACGATATAATTAGTAGATGGGAATAATTAACATAATATTAATTCGTAATGTATTGTGTCGGCTAATCTCACAGTCACGGATGTAGAAATGAGCGCATTCAATGAGTTTTGCATTGTAAATAGTAAACTAGAAGTAAATACCTAATTATACTAATTTATTTCGGTACGAATCCAATAAATGATCCACATTCAAAACAGCATCTGAAATTAACATTACTGACTCCGCAACACACTCCCTCTTCTTTAGCTGCGCCATTACATCTCTATACAGACTAGCGGTGACATTCGTCGTTAGTTGTGGCCCGGGAAATTAACAATATGTCTCACACGTGTCTAAGAAAACAAAAAGGGAGGTGCGATTGTAATGGTTTTAATATCACCAAGACCTGCTTCAGTGGCCGGGTGGTCTAACGCGCTACTCTCGCAGTAGACTAGACTGCCGGTGGCGGGAAGATAGAGGTTCGAATCTCGATCAGATGTACTGAGGGTGGTTTTTTCCCTAATATTATTATACTCTCTAGCCACGCAAATGCGTGTTCCCTTCCTCTAAGTATAACCTTCCTAATCCCTAAAATCACTACCTTAATTAGTACATAAGCGTATAACCCGAACCGGTAGTAAGTAAGGCACGGTGCTAAAAAAATATTTAATAGTGGCAAGGAGAAAATTGAACTAGGTAAAAAAAACAAATTAAGTAAACTCGGAATCTCTCCTAAAAAGTAACTAAATAGTGTATTTCATTTGAATGTTTTTTTTAGTGTTGATTAAATCTTATTATCGGCTATAGCTGAAATAGAATCTAATTAAATAGATATTGGTAAATAAAAGCACAAAACGGAGGGAGGGTTTATCACGAACGTCGTCCTGCAGCCACGCGGTATTTAGAGCCAGAGTTTTATTGTGCCATCTAGTGTACGCCCGGGGCCATGTTTCATAAATATTCCGATGAGGACGAAATGTATTCACTTATTCGGTCGCCATGGTGCCATAGCACTTTTATTTCGTATTACAACGTGAATGTGAATGGACTTGTTGTGTTGGCTATTGGTTTGTACAATATACACAAAATAAGACCTATTTTAGGGCTTCGGTAAGTATACACTTTTAGAAAATACGAATATAATAACATTTTAATATATTTCTAGTATTATTTTATAGATATTGATAGTATCTTTCAAAAGTGACTGTTTAGATGAATGTAGGATAGGCGTTCTATTTTTATTTATTTAATTTTTTTAGCACCGCGTCTCACTACCCCGTTCGGGCTATACGCTGGTGTTTTATTAACTGTCAAAAAATGATTTTTCATGTTAAAACTGGAATGTAAACCCAGGAGCTCTTTTATACACAACTTGGCAGATGTAACCGGCGGTGCGTGGTTACCCTGGGCAACGCTTTTCTTTGCTTCAAACACAGACTGAAACAAAATCTTTATTTTATTTCTTCCGACAGAATTTTTAATAAAATGAAGAAAAAAACTGATTAAAAATTTAAGAATCGATTTGCACACGTGTGTGCCAATGATTTTAAAATTTCAACCCTCTGCGTGCGGTAGATATTGCGCATTGTGCACAACAGACAGACACACTATTTTTCTTATAAGACATTGTGGCATTGGAGGTTTGAAGGGAATATTTTATAATCTGGTATGTGGGAACTAAATAACGCTGAACGGGAAGACACCACCATACAGGCGTCTGTCTCGTCGTATTGTCTGGTTCACCGGTTATGGAAAGGTTCGAATCGAATACCGTTTGGATGTACGGAGGTGGTTGAACTCCTCCTCCCCCCCAAGTAGTTTCCTCCCACGTCACTACGGGAGCACGCCCTCTTAATTTTATCTTCCCCGTCCCTACCCCATTGCGGATAGTCCCAGGGCTATATAGCCCTGGATAGTCCGGACGGTTAGTAAGGTGTGGTCAGGGTTTCATGCGCCTCAGCTATTTACTGTATAAGAAAATAAAAATAAAGTGGTGACCCTTTTAATAAATGTATGCAATAATATTATCCCTTCTCTTTCTTTTAATATTTTTGGAAGCTATACATTAAATATCACCTGCTTTTTCTACATAGTGTGGCCAATTTCACTTTTAACTCGCCACACCTTTGGCTACATTGACAAATATGTTTCCCAACTTTGGTCAAACCTCAAAGGCTTCACTCTCGCTATACTATACTAGACTACCTATGGCAGGGAGATTGGGGTTCGAATCCCGGCCGAGATTACATAAGTTTTTCCACTAAATTGTTTTCCACTCTCCCGCCACACAATACGGGTACATTCCTCTAATTAAAACATACCTTAGCTCTAATTAGTGTAATTAGTACATATATGTATACACTGAACAGGTAGTAACTAAGGTACGGCGTTAACACTCATTAAAAAAATTATATTTGATGTTATAGTTTAATTTAAACACTTATTTTTACTAACACTAAAAAATAGATTTATACGATTCATTAACTAATTTGTAACACTGTCGTTTCCAAGCTATAAATCGGTCCAATTAAAACTGCTCTGTGGCATTTAAAATTCATTCTTAACATTGGACCTGAAATGCCAAAGTGGAATTCGGTATATAGTGTATTATACTTTTTCGCATTATTAATTGCAATATTATCTGCAAAAACAACACATTTTTGCAGTTTTTTTATATTTACAGAGAGCGCGAAATGTTCTGACCCAAATGGATTTCAAAAAGAAGGGAAAGAGGGACAGTAATAAACATTTAAATTTATGTCCGCTCTCATGGGATTTATATTTTGTATTTCAAATAGAGTAGAAGTTTAAATAACCCTTAAAAAGTGCATTCACTAATCCTAGCTCAACTGACCCATCTCGCTTGTATACTTGATATATTAATCAGTTAACAGGCGACCTGGTTTTAATGACACGCCGCCTCGTCGGACAGCAAGTAGGCCTACAGCACACGAGTTTATGTCGCTCTATCTACCCGACTCTTGAAACGTGTAGTGCCGTCTAAATGATCACCCTTGGGGGTAAGGGGCATATATAATTCGAGGAATTCCTTTGTGCCGCTTTGGCAATGTGCGCTGCCGTAACCTGTTTTACCACGTGTTCTTGTGCATTAGTGAGAGTTTTGTAATTGAATTTAGGTATTCATCGTGTGTTGCGGTGCAGCTTTATTAAGATATACGCCCCCCTGTCCCCACGCTCTCTCGCATCCGTCAAAGTTTCGTTTTAAGTTCTGCTCGGGTCGCCTCTAGTTACAGGTATGCAACATACTCGGAGAGCTGTGAAAACAGGGGGGTTCATCAAAAATAAATACCGGAATATTTGGGAATTTGGAACACTGAACTACAATCCTTTGTGCAGAATAAAAAGAGAAGTGAATACATATTTAGGTAGTCGAATAATGTCTCATTCCCCCTTTGAACATTGGGTTGCGTTCTGCTCAAAGCGAAGGTGAGGGAAAAACTCCAAATTTAAATTGTTTTGTGATTGAGTGATAATTTTTGTCTTCATTCTACATAATAATTTTGTTTTTAGTTATTGATATCTTGATTTTTAATCATGTTCTAAGTAATTCAGATATCTTATATCTGTGAATTTTTTCTTGCGTAGTAATTTTTTTTCCATTGATTAGTTACGGTTCTCTNATTACCATATGTAGAAAGGTTTGACCGTGAGAGGGAGGTAGAAACCATTCAAACAATTCGTAATTATATGTTTAAGTGTGTGAGTATGCGCGCGCGCGCGCACACATCCATGTTTTTTTTAGACATTAATTTTATAAAAATTAATAAAGCTTATTTTTATGATATAAAATCTTGAGTGCGAACAACGACAGTGCCTTTTTTTATTTGCTTCGTTGCAGCTGAGTATTATTGTATTAAAAATATTTACTGTTGACAGACCTTAACTTTAACATTCTCTCATTTTATTCAAGGGTAAATAGCTTATTTTCTGTGGCCTTTCCTGCAAAATATTTCAATTCTGAGATCAAAGAAAATGGTTCGAAACATTGATCTGAGCTTCTTAAAAAAAGTAATGTTTGATTGGGCCACAAAATACAATTTAAATAAAATGAATTCTTTTACTAACTTAGCTTCAAAATTGCCATTCTCCTTCAAATGGGTGTCGCCTTAAGGATAACTATGTATACTTGAATGTTCTAATTTGCTAGGGTGACCTAAAATTGGTATTAAATACTATATGTAGGTTACAATGTTCACTTTGCTACTCACGCGCAGCATCGTATTCGTCATTCGAGCTACTGTGGAATCACATGTGACGATCTCTAAACCAATCACAAGATTTCCGCCCAATCGGCGCGAGCTGTTACGCTAAAGTTCAATTCTACTTTGTACGCTCTGTCTGAGATGTTCGGCACAGGAGAACCAACCAGCTCAAATCAGTGCGGATGTACATATGGCAGCGCATGCACTTTAGGGATAATAGCAAGCAGACAGCTTCATTGGCCTTTGTGAAGAGATTTGAAATAACCCGTTAATGTAAAACGTGGTAATCAATGTATTGCATTGTGCCACAACACAGCTTTATAATTTGAAAACATACTTCGGGATAATTATCTAAAATATATGTTTATCCACTAGAAAATAGAACATGTTTATAATCAGCGGTTTTAAGTAAGCGTTGCAATGTATCATGAGTCAACATACAGCGCGTGAGGCATATTTTGCTTTCTACTCTCTGTGAACGTGTGAATCAAGCTTTAGAACTGTGCTACTTTCTGCGCTAGTTGAGGACTACACCAACTCATTTTCTTTTAGACACAAAGCTTTGGCGTAGCGACTATTCGGGATTACGTCTGTCAGTCCTTTATGCATTTGGATTATGAAAGCAATTACTTTTTTTTTAAACTACGAAATAAAAACGAGGCAAGAATTTGATTTGTTTTGCTTTACGATTTAAATGAAAAGATGCATTTTCATGTCAAGTAAAATAGCTCAAAATAACAACCTTAACGAAATTTTAGTTTTAAACCGTTTATAATGCCATGAATTAAATTAGTTTTGAAAAGAGCAATCCTTGCAACAATTCACACACACACACACACAAGCACACTTCTCTTTGACTAATTACGGCTCCAGAAATACAGGCTTTTATATAGCAATACAAATCTCCTGAGTTTGGCCACAGAAAACTTCTTTTGATGTGTTTAGGGCATTTTATTTTTTGGCGACAGCAATTGAATATATGTTAAACATTAATTTTTACAAAACTTAATTTATTTCTCTCTCTTTGATGGAATATATATTTTATAACCCCAACCTTGAGTTTGGCCACGCCAAGACCATCTCCCTTATATTTATGTTTGTTAAGTTTAAAATAGAAATGATCGAGAAAATAAATAATATTTTATACTCTTATAATTTGGGTTACCTTCTTATGTTATTACTAATCACGTCTCGCGGCCTGTTCAGGTTACACTCATACCTATATTGTCAGTGATTAGGACGATGTAATTTTGAGGAAATATATTCTCATTTACGTGGAGGGAGAGTGGGAAACCACGTGGAATAAAACACTCGGTTAACTCGGCTGGGACTTGAACCCCGACCGGTCCGTCATTGGCAAATAGGAATAAATTAGTTTTAGACTGCGTGCTCACCGGCGCGGATGGTACGTCATTACAACCCTTTTAAAACAATTGTGACGTGAAATGGATGATTCAGGTCGTACCTTTATTGCGTCACTAACTATAACAACTATAAAATAACATCTAATTAGATTACCTAATTATTATTATTATTATTATTAGCACCGCGTCTTACTACCCGTTCGGGTTATACGCACTTACGCTAATGTGTAGTGATAGGGTGATTGTGAGATGAAATGAAGGACCTACAGTTTAACGTGGAATCCGAACCACGGTGGAGACCTGGCATTCCTCACATTCACAAGATGTCTTGTCAGAGGTGAAGGAAGGGTTTGGTAAACAGATACATCTGTGCCGGGACCGAGGATTGAACCCCGGCCGCCAGCATAGAAGTCTGACACCTTACCCCTAGACCACCAGGTCACCCGATTACCTAACTAAATTGTGCAAAACTGTCCCCGATAAAGTCTAGGACTTGCTGATCTATACCATAATTTTGGTATAAAGCCCGTTTTATAAGGCCCTAATTCGTACCGTAATCCTACTGTATATTAGTTAGTATCTGGATGTAGAATCGTTAAACTTTGGAGCTGGCCAGTTATATAATTAGATATTGATATTGTCGAGGGGGTACTTTGTTGTTTTATTTAGGTTAATTTAGCTAGAGATTCAAAGTGCCCTCCAAATCTGGACCGTTGTAATGAGGCAGAACACCTTCATTTTGTGATAATCAACCCCGTTTGGTGATAACAAACCCATTAATAAGTTTTAATTGCATTGCATTAATACTAGCTGCGCATTATAATCTCATCACGCTTGCATTTCTTAGATTTGCTCTGTTCAGTTATATCTTAGTATTTACGATGTTCGTTCATAGTTACGGGTATGTGTTTTAGCTAATTATGTTCTAAGGGAATGGTTAGCTAACTCACCGTGTCACGTGAATGGCTGGCTAACTCCCCGTGTCATGCGAATGGCTGGCTAACTCACCGTGTCACGCGGATGGCTGGCTAGCTCACCGTGTCACGCGGATGGCTGGCTAGCTCACCGTGTCACGCGAATGGCTGGCTAACTCACCGTGTCACGCGAATGGCTGGCTAACTCACCGTGTCACGCGAATGGCTGGCTAACTCACCGTGTCACGCGAACGGTTGGCTAACTCACCGTGTCACGCGAACGGCTGGCTAACTCACCGTGACACGCGAATGGCTGGCTAAATCGCCCTGTCACACAAAATTAAATTGAGCTACAATAATAGGTTTTTAAGTTGGTCCCAAATAAACATTGACAGGGGTGCAAATATGCGAACAAATCAAGTACATTTTAGGTTGCTTTCTTTTTTCTTGTGAAAGGAGTCAATTTTTTCCTTGAAGAGAAAGTCCGGAAGCTAATGATGCTGAAGAGTTATGTGACGTCGGGAGGGTTGGGGGTGATGAAGGAAGAGCGTTAGGAGAATGTTCAATGGGCTTAGGAGCAACGAATATATCAAAAGCAAAGTCACGTCGGGTGAATATTTTTCTTCCTAATTATACCAACAAGTTCCCCCACCCTCCCAAAGGGATAAGCAAATGACTCTGCAGTGTAAGAAAAGGTTACTTGTATCTTATCGCCGAGCTCTTTTTCTTTTGTCATGTCGATTAAAATATTATTATTAGCACCGCGTATTACTACCCGTTCGGGTTATATGCACTTACGCTAATGTGTAATGGTATGGTGATTGTGAAAGGAAATGGAGGATCTACAGTTTAACGTGGAATCCGAACCACGGAGGCCTGGCATTCCCCACATTCACAAGATGTCTTGTCAGAGGCGAAGGAAGGGTTTGGTAATCAGATAAATCTGTGCCGGGACCGAGGATTGAACCCCGGACCCCCAGAAAAACAATCAAGGTCGTAAAAAGGAACTTTTATCTTTACATACAGGTACTTGAGAAGTTAGATCCAAGTATAGCTGCATCATTTATCTATTTGATTCTGACCCCAGGTCTTTCATATTGGATCTCAAGTTAGAAAGGCAGCAGTCTGTTCTAATTCGTGACATGGCGGGTGTATTGAGGTAGTTCCCCCCAAAGGTTAACCCGCTCACGCTATACGTAAATGTGATTACATTTATGGTTAATTCCATCTTATTCGTCATTAGCTTGTTAGTGTTAATATGTTGTTAGCTTTAACTGGCCGATGAAACACGAAGCTAAAAAAAACTATTAAAAAAACACACTCGAGTTTGCAGCTAAGCGCGCTCAAAAGAATGTGACTGATCTGATGACTAGCCAAACTATTATTGGGAATTTATACCCACCTTTGCGAGAGCAGGGACACTCACAAATAGAATAATCTTGTCTCCATAAAGTTGGTTAAGGAAAACCTAAACAACTTCGAAATAAGAATTAGAAAGCCCTATTTATAAACTGAAATATTGCGTTATTTCTTTTAAAAAAAATGTAATTTCTTGAAACACGAAATGGCTGGTATTACTTCCAAAAGCTGTTTAAACTATTTGTGAACTGGTACTTTGACGAACTCCTTCAGAGGACAAGATATTGGAGGAAGTCATTTACAAGTTGTATCCTCTCCGTAACTTTTCGAATAATTTCGTTGTAACCTGCTATAAAAAGACAAGCGAGAAGCGCTCCCTCGTTTCTTCGCACGACGGGGAAAAAGGTGATGTAGTCAAAAATGGGAGCTAAAAAGTCAACATTTCCTCATTTATTTTTTAAGTTCATGTTAGATCCCAGAACTCGGTATTTTAACTCGAGTGGAGCCCGGAAATTCGGATCCAATAGGGTTTGAACCTCCCAATAGACCATCCACTCACTTGACTCGAGACATTATTACATTATCTCTTAATAAACCTATCGTATACTTTTATCAGATTAATTCTTACTAATACACTTTTTGTTTCGAAGATTTAAACGAACTATTTCAACTAAATACATTTAGTTTCTAGATTATTTTCTAATTTTTCACTATGCTGTTTTAAATGATTAATAATTTGCTAGCCTATTTCATAGCCGAGGCCTATCAAAAACTTGCTTCAAAAGTCAAGCTCCTTAGAGAAAATGGGTTCGAAGCCCATTTTGTGGGTAATTAATTTTTCAACACATTCGAGTGGATTTTGGGATTTATACACATAGGACTCGTCGATTTAACCAGTTTTTAAAAAAAATTATATATTATATTATATAAAATAAAATGGTTTAGAAATTGTTTCAAATAGGTATAACGTAACCACAGCAATGAAATGCCTTAATGTTCCTAAACCTTCTGATATATATATATACCCCAATTTTCTTATGAATGGAGACCTCTGGCAGCCAGAAAGAGTTACTAGATCTACTTTAATGTATTCATACGTCAGGTCATTTGTTCTGCATATGTCACCAACACTGTGGAGTCGGATTCGGAAGCAATTTTGGGTGGAGTCTTGAGTCGATATAAATGTACTGACTCCGGCTTCAAAATAAAAACCTATAATATTATAACATATTTTAATTTTATACTTTTCCTTATTATTTACGACCATTATTTGTAATTTAGATTGACAGTTTTATTTAAATATACATTCACAATGTCAAAGAAGCTTCCCATGATTTCATCTGTACTGCGATACATTTGTAATTACTGATTACTATACTTAAGCCACTTAAGAAGGAGTCGAAGGTTTGGCGTACCGACTGACTCCACCGCCCTTGCTATCACTTTGTATATGTTTGATCATTATATCTAAAATAATGTAAAATGTTTTTAAAGTTGAGCACAAAAAACACGTGTTTTTCTTTTTCCAAAAGGTGATCCAAATTTCCATTCGTAAGAAAGTAGACGTATAGGTATTAGCTTGGTTTTAATTACTTTCACGACAAGGAGAATCGCTATAACCTTATTTGAGAGTTCAAAAAATTACTGTCCTGGCGCCAAGTGTTTTACAGCTTACAGATTACTTCGAACAGACCGTGACTTTTACAGTTGCAATATAATTTCTTTTAATTTATACAAGGTTGATACGCACCTGGTAAACGGTAAATCTGGAAAATTTAAGGAATTTTGTTTGTTACAGGTCGAGGAAATTTAAAAAATCAATGAAACTCCCAAAAATGTTTACGTTTACGGTGATGTATAAAATGCGAAGAAATGTTAGTCAATATGTTTACAGCAAATAAGTATTCAGCAGCAACTCCCATTATCTCGTGCCAATATATTATTAGTAACCTATCAAGATGGTTAATGAGGGGAAGATTATTATTTTCAAAATAAATATATTGACACCACATTCGTTTTTAATACCGATTTCACAAATCAGTTTAATTTTAGAATAATTTGCGAGTCTTAAAATAAAACAATGAAAATGAAATTTTAATCTACTACTTTGGTTATTCAATTTTTTAATACAGCTTAAAAGTTTTTGTATAGAATTAGACTTTTGTTTGTCCCCCCCCCCCACCCTCCACCTTCCCCAGCTCTGCTAATTTTAGAATGAGCCCTCTAAGGCGGTCGCCTTGGTCAGCGAAAAAGTATCAATCGCTGTCAGGTCACACGGCTTAAAATACATTAGTCCTTGTCGTTTTATTCTTTATTTTTACTTAGCTTATACCTCCTTACGCCCTTAACCTATAACCCACCCTTTGTCATGTCATTAAGAAAGAGGGGAAAGAAAACTACGAAATTAGTTCCCAAATATCTTAAAATTTCCTGTTGTGATCCTATCAAAACATTACTGTATTTGTTAAAGGAAGGTTAAATCTAAAGCCCTTTTTCATCAAGCCCTAGTCTTATAGCTTTTCAAATATGTTCAACAACTCGTTGATAATGAGCTAACGTCAGTTTTTTTTTGCACCATGTCTTACTACCCTTTCGCGTTCGTTATACGCCGTCTATAATTAATAAAACTCAAAACTTTAGTGTTAAGGAAATATAGCCGTTTTGGAATCTTTCTACTTATTTTGGTGTGATTCATATTTTGAAATAACACACCGTAAAAATATTGAGTTATAGCTGTTTTACCAAGACGATCCTCATAAGCCCCTTTTCTTCCGATGTTAAATTGCTTGTGGCATTCAATCAACCTAAAAAGAACATCTTGTTTCTAGGCCCCTCGCTTCTTTCCGATTGGAATATCATTTGTCACCTCACAGATAGGAAAGGAGTCTTAGGATGCAGTGGTTTTTGAAACAGTACCGACTGAAGGAAGACACATGGCCCCATTTATTTCTCCGTGTGTTGCAAAGCACTTCATTTGATTCTTGTGGGTATTGAGCTATACATTTATGTTCAAATAATAAATATCAAGGTAATATAACAATCGATTAATATTTTCAATTAAATAGAATCACCATATTGTCTCTTCAAGTTTTCGATTACTCTAATATTTTAATGTAGAAATAAGCAACAACTAATGTACATACCTCTTCGTTATTTAAAACACACGCAACTATAACTTAGTTGTTAGCCTAATATTTTAATGCTTAGGCTCACAATACAGACGTACCAACCCGATTTCAAAATTGATAAAGTTGAATTTTAAGGATAATTTACTAAGGAATCCAATCCCATATTATTCTTTCAATCAAAAGTGAAACTAAATAAAGTATATGCTATTAGTTGCTCAAGTGTATAATATGAAACACATTTATATATATATATATATATATATATATATTAAATCAGCCTCGTTGATCGTGTGGGCTATGGTGTCACTTTTGCAATAGGTTAGACTGTTGAGGATGGAGAGATCGGGGCTCAAATACTATTCGGGTATATTATTTTCCACTCTCCTTTATGCAAATGTGGCCACATTTTCTCTAATTTCACCCTCATTCAAAACATCTCATGCGTAAAACCGTAACTTTTTTAGATGCAATGAAAAACTAATAAGATAAATCAATGTTAAAATTAAGTTCAAAATATAAATATTCATTGGATTTTGAGTAATCGAAATTTAATTGGTTTGATCTAAATATTAAAAAAAATGCGAAGTTCAGAATCAATGATTTACTTGAACGGTTTCCATGCCATTCCTTCGCTCCATATTAAATGAGACCTTTGCGCGCTCTGCTTTCAACCGTCTTGGGTGGTTTCTCAAACGGTTGACGTCCGTGCCACGAAATACTTGCTGCCAGTTATTTTTACAAGACAAATGATCGAGCTCTTAACCGTGGTTTATTTAAAGAAATGCTTTCACTTTATTTTTAAAAGCAGTCTCTATGGTCTTTAGCTATCTACTTGAAAAAATATGTGTAATGGAGTGACTGGATTTTATCTTGGATACTAAAACTAAGACTTAACAGAAACGCATGTGTATATTTATCTCTACATTTCTCTACATATTAATGTGATTGATACACTAGATATATATTGTGGACTATGCCCACACATGAAGCATTATATTTGTTTGTGATATTAGGACCCGGATTGTGATTACTTAAAAATAATTTCAAATTTTCAAAAAAATACCTAAAATATTAACAAAATTTCGCAATAAATGCACACGCATAGCTCAAACACGTTTAAAAAAAATGTAAAATGCAATGAAAAGCTCTTAGCAATCCAACTCTTGCATTCTGCTAAGTATAATATTGGTTTACAAATATCTGCTTCAGAAGTAATAGCAACCCCCTCCCGACGCAACCCTCACCACTTTGGTTGTGTCTCACCAGGAATGTTTTTTTTTACAAACACACAAACAAGGATACAAAGACCATGGCATACATTATCTTCTCACTCCTACAACTGTAGGTTGGATAAAAATGTTTTGAGTATTCACGCATTTATAAAACAACAATAGTATTTAAAAAATATAATTATTAAACTTAAATGCATACAAAATGACGCAAAACAAGAAAATATTTCTTTAAATTCCAAAATGATCAAAAACAATAAAAAATTATCTATAAGATATACAATTCTACAACCAGAGGATCATCAACAGAGTTTATGTACCTACGAAAATTGTATGTGACGAGCAAAAAAAAACAAGTCATCAAAATCAGGGCCTCGGTAATAGCCGATATTTTTTTCTTTTGGTTTTACGAAATGGAAAAGTAAAACTTTTAGTAGGTTTACTTTTTTTTAACCTGGACTATGAGTGAAACAATAAAATGACTCGTTTATAGTTTCAACATCAACAATATTTTTTATTATTTGCTTTAAATATGTTTACTAACTTTTTATTCCCTTCAAATGTTGTCAGCCATTCCACTAGCGTATGTCGTCACGGAAACTCGTTTTTCTCCATGTGTCACGAGATCGAGAGATGGGCTACCCGAGAGGTTTGAATTGAGTTTCAGCAGTCAAAGAGTAGCCGCTCGGAATACTGACAATCCTGAAGGAGGTGTAGCTGTAGAAAAAAAAAAGTTGCGTTCCTTTTTTGTCAACGTTAAAACGATTCCGTACTTGTACTTTCATCCAAGGAGACTTTTTTTTGTGAAAGGGGAGGGAGGTGTTTCTCATAGGACATTGCAAAGGGGAGAGAAAACGCTGACTATGACATTTTATTGTTTTACACAAGTCAATAAAACTTCTTTATATCGTTCTGATAACTAGAATTTATTAACTCCTCGACATTTTCCCATCGTTATCGACAATTTTTTCTTGCCTCTAAAAGTTACTTGAACCTCTGATCAAGGCTATAGTCCCGATTTTTGTAATGTGTGCAATTTGGACACATCTGCCCATAAACAATAACAATTTTTTGTGAGAGGACTCTGATAAGACAATTTTTTTGGAGGGTGCCAGATGCATTTTGATCACCTGTCTGAACTATCCGCATATTTACACTTATGGGACAAGGATGAGGACGATGGGATATAGAGAAAATATGCCTTGATTTATGTAAAGGGAGATTGTAAAACCATAAGAGGGGAATCCAACTCGATAAGCCCCTGCAGGATTCGGACCCAGAGATCTCAATCACAGGCAAACCAGATCAGACCAGGTTTGACGATCCCCCGTGTCGTTCTATTTAGATAACAAAGGACAGTATTTAACTGATTTTCAAAAGGAGGGTTGCCTTCTATTCTATCTTTTCTCTATTTTTCTACTTTCAACAAATGTGCACTACTAATAGGTGAACTTTTGATTAAATAAAAAAAAAATTAAGCGAGAGGAATAATAATAATAAATAAATGAAACGATGGTTAATGCTCATATTAAAAAAGCTAAGAGGATTATAGGAGTTTTGTAGAAGGGTTTTTATCGAGTACTGAGCATGCATGTACTTATTATAAACCTGAAAAGGCATTAACCTATTCAGGTATACTGATGACAGAGAGAGAGAGAGAGAGTGATTGTTTCATATCCTTGCTTACTAGAGTAGTTTTTCTTAAATGATCCTCACTCCCCCCAACCCATCCCCCGGCAAAGCAAAACTTCCTCTAAATTCCATCTTTCTCATCCCTACCGTCGATCTCGGTGCTCTTGAGGTAAAGTTCTTACCTCCTCCTGCTCTGATGTACGTGTGTTAAAATCCAGCCGGAGCAGACGTTCTTTTCTTGAGGGATAAACGTCTATGGCACAACTGCCTTCGGTCCCATGTCGATTGTGGCATGCAAAAGAATCCTGGAAGCTATGTGAAAATACCTTTCCGGCTAAATTGACAAGTCTTCCTCTCTCGCGCTCAAAGAACTTCTCTTGTGCTGATATCAGTAGGTACAGAAGAAATAAATAAAATCATTCCCCACTCGCTTTTCTAATATTATGCGAATGTCTAAACAATATTTCGTTTTAATTACTTGTACAAACTGCTTAGAATAGTAGTCGTTCTAGGATTTTCTATAAACGTTGGTATCGAGACATAAAGTGGATGTTGGTACCCTTTCCGTTGGGGACGCGTTTTATATATCAAGCTCGTTTAGTCTAGTTAGCGTTCCCTGATAATTTAATCTAGAATGTTTTTTAAAATGGTAAATCTGTGATGGGGATAGGTTGGGGCTTGAATCTCAGGTGGGTGCATTGAGGTTGATACTTTTCCTAAATAGTTTTTTCACTCCCTCGGTGCGAATGCGGGCACATTTTCTATAAATTATACTGTCTCTATCACTACCACAGCTTAATTATACGATCAGTGTTACGAGCCGAACGTGTGGTAAGAAGCGGAGAAAACAAGGTTCATAGTCACGCGAGTGGAGTGTTGCGTGACTTGTTCGTCATGAGCCACGCTCGATTTGGCCCTGCTTTAGCTCACCTTATCGGTCAAATAGGCCTCTTTGAGTGCGCAGTGCCGCGTCTTACTATCTGTTAGGATTATACACTTATGTACCCTAATGGTTTTAAGGGATGAGGAAGGTATGTACACTAATGGCTTTAAGGGATGAGGAAGGTTATATTTATATGAAGTGTACCCGAATTTTCTAGGGAGAGAGTGAACAACCATTTTGAAAATACCACTCTCAGTACACCCGACCGAGCTTTGAACTTAGATCTCCCCGTCGTCTGCAGTCTTGTTTATTGCTAGAGTAACGACTTAGACAATGAGGTAATCGAAGCGGGTAGCTAGCTACATGTTCACTGCTCAGCGAGAATAAATAAAAACCTGATGATTTGTTACGCCACGAGTAAAAAGAAGTAATTGAAATTTACTTTAAACATTACTCTAGAAATAATTAAATGCCGGAACTGACCTAATAGCTTTCAGAACGGCGTTGTGGTCCAATTCGAGTAATTATAATAACCATAACTAGACTAGCGGAATTAGCTCAGCGCCTGATTGGTTTGCCCTGTAGGTTTGTACTAGATTTTAAATAATAGCCGAGCTGGATCCTAATTCCGCGAAAGTGGTTTTGTATCCTCTAGAGCAGCGGCTCCAAAACTTTTTGATTGGCGTACCACCCCATCAATTTCCGTTATTTGGAGTACTAAAATAAAGGTGTATATTTACTGTTTCGGTATATTTTTATTGGTGCGCAGGGATAACATATATCACAGACTGCACCGGCCGCACGAACTTGGATCAGGGTTGCCACCCTTCTAACCACTGTTTGAATCTGTTTTATTTTTGGTTGGATTGGGTCGTAATAAATTTTTAAGAATTTTTAATATATAGTTTTACTTTAATTTGCTTGTTTTCTTTGGTTTCTCACGGCGTACCACTGGGCATAATTGTACTTAACTTTAGTGGTACGCGTACCACATTTTGGGAACCGATGCTTTAACGCAAGCTTCGGCAACCTTTATGGTCCCTGATCGACTTAATAAATAAAACTTTTAAACTATTCAAATATCCCACAAACATCAATAGTTTTTCCAATATACTTTATAGGAAAAATAAATAAAATGTACATTTTCATAATAAAACTATTTAAATTCTCATAAAATCGCCGATTATAATCGATCGAGGTGATTTTGGTCATAATAGCATACTATCATATATTTGCAGGTTTAGAAAACTCAGAAATCGGCTATAAACCACCTCGTTTTCCTACATGGTCGACTTGTAATTGCAGCGAGATCGACCGGTCGAGTTAGTGACCCGTGTCCTAGAGAATTGCAAAGTCATTTCCTCTAAATGAGTACCTTTCCCATTTTAACCATTTATATATTTACACACCACTCTGGATAATTGTTGTCCCATAGAATCACTGTGTTGGGCAGCGTGAATAATATTTGACAAGCATTACTATTAGTCTGGCTTATCGGTAACGTGTAGAAAAGTGTTAGGTTGTTTTCCTAAATGGTTTCTACCAATCCTTCCCTGCAAATGCGGGTACTCTTTAGCTAATCTCCCTTTCTTAGCCCTATCCTATTTATGTAATAAAACGTGGATAGCCCGAGCGTGTAGTAAGACGTGGAGCAAGGAAAACATTTGTACGGCAACGAGCTGTTTTTTCGTCTCAAATCTTAGTGGGCAAAGTTTTCGTCTCCCACAGCTCAGTGGCGAACAAGGGTGAAATGTGGCAAGAAACTGGTGGTGCGTCTGAGTCAGCGAGCTAGCGGGCATGGTATGATAACAGGGGGAGGGGGCAGTCCTGCTGGCAATCTTCCCACAACTTGCTACAGCTACTCTTGGGGTCAAGCACAAATGTACACACGTTGCTAACTGGTTAAAGAAAGTAAATCTGTTATGGAATGCACCAGCGTTCGTTTGAAAACAGGATGGAAAAAGTAATCTTCATAGGTTTTCTGGGCTTATGGATTTCTTCGGCTGGACAGAGGAAATTGTTATGATTATAGTGAGATTATGTTGGTGATTATTTCACATTCATTCCTCATTAATCACGAGTATTTTTTTAAAATAAACATTACTTGTACTTTCTAAACACATCAGCACATAACTTACAAAATAACTATTAATGACATTACGCCCAACACTAGACCCACTTTTAGCGCCTTAATAGACCTATTTTCTAATTTTATATCTTTGTCATCACCTGGAATGTAACCAGATACTCATAAACCTGTGGATGGGCACTAAAACCAAACTTGAAGCCTTCTAGTTCCTTTTTTCAGTTATAGCCGTTCTCCCTTTTTGCAATGCAAAGGATATTATTTTAAAAGTTTTAGCAACTTATTTTTTTAACTAGTTTTTTTAAATAATATACTTGCGTAGTTTTTATTGTTATTTTAGTCCGGTACGCGTTTCATTTTATATTTGGAATGATGCGCGACTGCAAACTAAAAAATTTTCTTTCTCCAATAAAATCTTATACATAAAGCATCTGGCATTTTACTATTGTGATTCAGATTAATATCGTTAAGAATCTTGCCATATAAAGCTGTAGCGTCTATAAAATTTATTTAAAAAAAATGTATCCACTATTTATCAGAAGATTGCGAGGCGAAGTGTTGATGGCGTTTATGAATGTAGGGTAATAGTGCTTTTCCCTCTCAACATTCGATGCTAAAGTGTTATGTCTATGTTATATTTCATAAATTGCGCTATTTGATGCTCTCCTCTCCTCAAGTTCCAGTTTCATAAAGCTCCTTTCTACCGTGATGATTTTTTATCTCCAATCTCTCTCGCGAGATATAAAAGTTTTAACAATCTTATAGCCTGTATCCATTCATCGGTTTGAACTTTTCTGAAATCAAGTTTTGGAAGAATGGCCCCGTCCTGTCTATAATAACATGTCTGTCCTCCCCCCAATCTTCTCGAATGTTCTTCAGATATGGCGGCGCGACGCCCCATTAGGACTAGGATTTACGGGCCCTAACTTTTCCAGCCAGGGGTGTATGGGGATGAAGTTATCACTCGAACTAAACAACTGCTATTTATAATTCAGCTGTCTGCCTGGATTTCTGCAGTCTCAGGTTTAGGGTTGGGCGAGAGACTAACCCTCTATCGCTTCTACAAATCGTTTTATAATACTTGTTGTAAAAGGAAACTTACCCAATATTTCTTAAACGGGTGTTTTTTTCTTTCTATTTTATTTCAAACTTATGTGCCTTTTCTTCTTCTTCCATGTTGACGGTTGTTTATAAGATACAAACATTATATGCATTCTAAGTTTGAATGTATAGGTTACCCTTTCTTATGACCCTGATTAGCTTATGCCATCCGAGTTATATATTGAAATACTACTCTCGTGGCGTTTGTTTGTACTGGGATTGAACGCAAGTAAATTGAAAGTACTTTCAGCATTGATCGTCATACCATCACTTGAACCGATATCAATAAATCGACTGTAGCAGTAACAATCCAAATAAAATTGTGGGTTCCTTTGTAATAATTGGGAAACCGACGCTGATCAGAACAACTTTCCCTTGACGAATCCCCCAAACCGTGGCCCAGAATTCGGACAGCGTGACTCTCATGGATGGATATATTCCGTTGGCTGATCGAGACTGGCTGGAGGTAAATATAATATTCTAGGTGGTTACAACGTTTTATCACAAACCTTGTTTTATTGATAATAACACCGTGATTAAAAAAGGACTCATACTCGCGCCGGTGGGCACGTAGTTTAAATATCAATCTTATTCATTCGGGTTTGCCGGTAATGAGTCGGGGTTGGAATCTGCTTGGGTGTAGTAGGATTGAGTTTTCCTAAATGGTTTCTCATTCGCCTTCCTCGCAAATGCATGCTCATTTACACAAAAATACCGTCCTCTTCCCTACCACATAAGCGTAACTAACAGATAAGCATATAATCCAAACTGGTGAAGAGACGCGGTGGAAAAAAAATAAGAAGCGCTTTTAAAATAATCAAAATAAAACACGCTAGTGCTTTAAAAAGTCATGTATTTCCACAACTTACTTCATTTTCGAGGCATGCAAGAATAGTGTTTTGCTAAACGAACGAGTTATTTTTTCAGACTTAAACTCTTAAACACTCAGTAATATAAGCAATTGCTAGAATTAAAGTTCTGTGACACAAGATGTTAGTCTGTGACTGTGACACGCCACGGGAGGGGCACTACCACAACTGGATTATATTCTTGTTCGACTCGCAAGCAATTTCTGTGTAAATTTCGGTATCGTGGCTCGTCTTTTGGCGGGAGTTGTCGCGGGAGGAGAAGGCGGAACTTGGGGGGGGGGGAGAACTATCTGTACTCGCCAAACCCTGTGGTTTGGTTGCTTGCACGTTCGAAGACTGTCGCACGGCAAGGACTTTATCGCGGGAAGTTCCGTGTGCTGCGTGTCACTGCCAAGGGGCACGCTAGTCACGAAATTGATACTTTCGGTAATGGGCTCGTCCACACCTCGATTAATTTCAGCGAATGGGATCGCGGGACACAAAATGGCGACTTATCTCCTCTCTTCCTGCGAATGGAAACTTTTCCATACAGTAAAATTCAATATGGGAGAAAATGAGTCGTTTCAGATTAATATTAACGAAACAATTAGATTTGTGGAAAAGCGCTTTTTTTGTGTACACTTAAATTAAAATATGTTTGATTTGAACTTATATCTAAGGGGACACAATTATTGATGGAATCTATACTTAATCTATGTTTGAAAACTCACCCATTTTCATTGTACGTTAGAAAAGATACCTTTGTTAAATGGAAGGTATGTCCTACTTTGCAGAGGTCGTTTTTAACTGATGTTACTATTCTTGTGAGTACGAACAATTGAGTCGTATATTATCTCACCAGGGTATCTTAAAACCATTCATTCAGTTTTATACATATCTTGACGTTGCCTTAGCAACGTATTTTGTAGCTTAAACAGACTGTAGAAAAACTTTTGTAAAATACCAAGTTTTTCGGTCAGCATTTTATAACACTTAACTAAATTATTTTATCGGTATTGGTTCTATTAAGTGAAAACTAAAGATCAAATTACTTATATAAATACATTAAAGTAGTTTCATATTTTGTGTGTGTTTGTTACTGTTCTTCCTACTGTGTTACAACTATTACCTGCTCAAGTCTTCTACTTGGGCGTGTATTAGAAATCCGTGACTTAGGTACGGGTGGTAGACTAGCACTGGGAGCAGTTTGTAGTCGACCTCGGTGGTCTCGGGGTAAAGTGCTCGCCTCAGGCTCGTGGGTTCAAACCCACCAGGAGTCGACATATTTTAATTGGGCGATAAAAATACGTAGCACAATTACCTTCGGAGGTAAGTAAAGCCGGTGGTCCCATGTTGATTGTGCCAATTAAAATAGCCCTTGAATGTATGTGAAAATATCTTTCCAGGCAAAATTAGTAGGCCCTTTCGCCCTCGTTCATAGAAATTCTGGTATGCTGATATAATCAGTTTCAGAAAGTATACGTTAAATACCTCAAATAAATATGTAAATAAACAAAATAGAGTTCAACCTGAAATGGGTTAATTATTTGTTATTATGTGTTGGAACAAAGCAGTGGCATGTTGATTATTTACGCCCCTCTCTGGCAGATGTTCCTCTTGCTGCTGTGGTAACACGAGTCATATTGGTACAGGGCTTTGTGTGTTGGAGCGCTCGCTCTGTAGTAATCCGGGGGCATTATCGGCGCGCGTGATGGATGGACGATGTGGGGGCGGCGGCCATATGTTCACTTTAAACATCGCTATTTATTATTGGGCATAAATCACGGCACACTCCCTTGATTGATGAACGGCCGATCGTCCTCTCATTGTTCCGCTCCGATCAATGTTAGATGCTTGCGCTCTCGTGGACATCTATTAGTTGTCTTCCCTTTAAATTTAAAACATTTTTCTGTATAAAGACAAAACTAGCTTTATATAAAAATAATTATGGCTATATTTTGTTTGAAGAGAGAAGAGACATTGCATTTAAAAATTAACACTGACTTGCTCGAATCGCCTCGATTTGCTTCTAGACACCTTATTTAATTTAAGACAAAGTATCCAGTGTACCCTCTTTATCCTAGAGGTTCGCCGAAACTTTTAATTGTCCAAACACAAACTATGAATGGTTGTCAGGTCTAATTTAACCTTAATTTCACAGGAATATGCTTTTAGAAAATGTCTGATTGCCAAACTCTTCCTTCACCTCTGACAGGACGTGTATTAATCACAACTTGTGAATGTGGGGAATGCCAGACCTCCGCCGTGGTTCGGATCCCACGTTAAACTGTAGGTCCTCCATTTCATCTCACTATCACCCTATCATTACACATGAGCGTAAGTGCGTACAAACCGAACTGCTAGTAAGTCGCGGTGCTAAAAATGATAATGATTTTAGAAAATGCAAACATATTTGTTTCCGCACAAAATTTATTTATATATAGAGCTTAATATTTTGTTGGTATTAATGTTTTCTATCAAAAGTGACAGCTGCGTATCACATGACTTGACGTATGCATACGTGGAACAAAATCTAGTAACTCTTTTAGCTGTCAGATACTATCCTATGAAAATTTGACTGTACCTAAGTCCCCAACTCTTTTATTACTTACGCACATACCGGCATGGTTTAATCCATGATGGTTTTTCATCAGAACAAAATTCAAATGTTTAGTTTTTTCCTTAGCAAAACTGTCGGATATTGGGCAATTGAAGTTCGTTTTTTAGGAGAAAACCCCATCTAAATACTTATTAGAGGTTAGGCTACCTTCCACACTCCCGTAGCGGCTGCTGAATTTTGACCAAATTAAATTGTTGCTTCAGTATGAGGTAAAACACAATTTTAAACAGCGGTGATATGCAGTCCTCCGTTCCCTTAGCTTCTCTCTCGGCAGAGCTACTTTCCCTCCTCATCTCGATCCCCCTTCCTAATCTCCCCACCACCTTTTTTCTTAATATCTTTTTGCGAGAGGAATTAATTCGGTTGTTACTGCCCTAACTAATGTAATTTTACTGTTGTCTGCAATACAACTAGCAAAGGTTGGCGTTACAAAATGTCTTGTCTGTTCTATATGTGAAGAAAAACAATTCTTTCTCATTTGATCTTTTTTTTTTTAAATACGCTGTTGTTTCGCCCAATTTTGTTGAACTTGAGGCCTTGCCAAGTGGCCGCGGCTGGTGTCTGTTTGGTGGCCTCATTTGGTCATGGGAAGGAGATTCGGCGATGGGTAAAATATGCTGACCAAACTATGGACATAATTGATGTTTACGATCTGGGTGGATTGTATATATTCTAAATAATATTGAACAGATCTGGTCCTAATGTTAAGATTCGACCTACAATGATCAAACTACTCGTTAAACATAACTTTCTCGAGCCGGGGATGTAATTCCAATATACTTTCGACATCTTTGGTAAAGGTATATCTAAAACTTGGCAGTTATAACAAAGCATATAATGATAAAGGTTTTTGGAGGCATATTATCATGTCTGCGAGGGAGTCGACCTTGGTGGTCTTGGCGTAAATTGCTTGCCTAAGGATCCGATGTTTGTAGGTTCAAACCCAGCCGAAGTCGACGTATTATTATTAAGTGACAAAACAATCCCTAGCACTCCTTCCTTCGGAGTGGAAGTAACGCCGTCTATTCCATGCCGATTATGACATGTAAAATAACCCTGTAAGGTGTATGGAAATACCTTTCCTGGCAAAAGTAATAGGTTATTTCTTGCTCGCTCATAGAAATTCATTGCCGTATAACCCGCACGGATAGTAAGATGCGGTGCTAATTATTATTATTGTCTGCGAGGGAACAAACTGAGTTCTCTTCAACTAACGATTCATTTATCTTCATAATGCCATGCTCTCTTGTGTAACGGGTATTAAATTGTGTTATGGCCTACTATTACTTTCGAACTAGGTAGCCGTAGGGGTCAATTTATTACACTAAGCGTATAGAATTAGATTTTTTTAAATATGTTAGGAATTATTTTGAATACGACAGATTTAGTAACTATATAGCGAAACAAGTGAGAGTATCTACTTCTACCTAAATGTACAGATGTAATCTTTCAAACGCAATAGTATTTGATGTATAGTAAAACTTAATACGTCCTTTGCTGCCAATATTTTATACTCAGCCCTCTTAATGTATTGTTTGTTAACTTCCATAGGGATTTAAGGATGATGATGTTTTTGGACGAATGATCGTGGAACTTGTGTGGACTGCAGAATTGCGTCGTACCTGGACATGTGGGAAAACACGGGGAATTTAACGAAATTCTTCATTAAAAAATACTGGAATTTGAGAAAGTTAACTGGCTGCTTTAAATAGTGGAGCTTATGGTTAGAAGAAAACGCGGACCTTAGAACCAAGCACGCTGACACAAGCAAATGTCTTTTATCATCCCTTTTCTCCCTGAAACCATTAGGTTACATAAACATTTCCCCATTACGCCCAAATAATTCTGTTTTAAACATACACCAAGAAATTTAAAAGGCGATTCAAAAGTCTCCATACCTAGATACTATTTTCTTTTAAGCACCGTCCTAAAGAGGTCCTTTTCAAGGAAGAGCATAGCTATAATTTTCCTGGAAAGGTCAAGAAGCTGTCGCAAATTAATTCAACACGAGACACTCCCCTGGAAGATATCACACACGGCACTTGCCAAACTTATTGAGAATATTAAAATGACCAAACAAAGATATGGCCGTCCACAAACATCCACCAATGAATGCATATCGGCCACGCTGCTGGCAGAGTTTGAAAAGAGCACAGTAATGACATGCATACAGCATTCAAATTGTACATTCTTCTCGTGTATAGAGACTTTTGGATCAACCTGTATTTTATGTGAGCTACTTTAGTGAAAAATACAATCTCCATTCCTCTTCTAGTGTCTGTGAGAGTGGGAATTCCTTCTGAAAAACACGGGGAATTTTGTTTTAAGAAAATTGTTGCTACACTAGACCTACCTTTGTAACTTTAGTTGACTTCTGTAATTAAGTTTTAACATCTCTTTTTGTGATAACTCAGTGTAATTGATTGTTTAGCACCTGTGTGTGTCATAATTACCTTAACTCAGTATCACGTTCGATGATGTGGAGTCTGCCAAGCGCGCCAAGGAGGCTCTGTACGGGGCGGACATCTACTCTGGCTGCTGCACGCTCAAGATAGATTTCGCCAAGGTAAGGAACTTTATTACTATTACTTTTGTGGTTGTTATGGGATTCTGGTGGAAAGTGTCTTTTAGAAAATACAAACGTATCTTTATTTAGGTATTGATACTGTTTATAAAAAATAAACATCTGCGTATAACATGTCTTGATGTATACATTTTCCTAAATTGTAAAATGACACCTGGACGCAGGAATCGAATCCGGAACTCTTGGCCTAGCACGCCATTGTTTTTAACTACTGACGTCCAAATAAGTTTTAGCACGGGACAAATCCTGGATCCAATGTACAACACAATGGCTGTTTCTAGGTGTAAACGATAATTTGTAATTCCTGAACAAATTAGAATGAGAAAATTGTTCATAATAGGAAAATAAGTAGAATGGACACGCTCTTAAATCGTAAAATTGATAATGCTACTTTAATACTATTATAACCGGTGTCCGGGTGATCTTAGGTGGATTCCGACCAACGCGCAAGGCCGTAGAACGGGGTTTGTAGTAGGGCGCGGTTCCATGTATATATTACATATTTGATCAGCTAACGGTATAGTAAAATTTTCCAACGTATCCTCCCTTGAAAAATACCGCTCTTTGCCCTTGCCAACATGTCTGTGCGTGCTTATTTAAGTCGCTAATATATCTTCGCTTGTTAAGTATGATAAAAAGTGTAATTGAATTTTCATATTATTTATGGTATTAGCGTAATACCAGTTTAAAAATCAACGGCTTCATTTCTGGTCGTTTAATGTTCCCCATTGGCATTTGTTGGGCCGCAACTGCGAATCCTTGATAGTGACCCTCAAAATTTGAGAGGGTCATTTTAATCAAAGACTATCTATACTTGATCAAATACTTACTCCAATGATCATTATCAAACTATTCCTCGATTGAAGATTTAATTACAAACATTTTCTCTATATAATTCTGTTTTGTTGAGGGACCCCCATGCTGATTTTCGGTCAAAAAGTATTCTTGCACCCTTTTTTTAAAACTAATGCTTGCACCATTTCTGTTTTCTTAATCTTGTGGCCTTACATTTTTTCGATTTTTCTTAAAGAGAAATTATATAATATTTTGGGGCCCACCATGGGAATTATGGGTCACTACGTGTTCCTACATACACCCTTTTGTGTTGGAGGGCTACCTACCAGAAACATTTCAGCTTTCTAGGTATACTGGATTTCGAGAGTACTTCAAATTTTGTTTTTCTGGAAACCCCCTCCGTATTGGGGGTAAGGAAGGAGGGTCCTCAGGATTAATTTTTTGTCACCAAATATTCCTGCTATTTTTGGTTAGAGGTTACTTGTCTGCAAAATTTCAGCTTCTGAGCTTCAAGAGTTTTTTCAACTCCGTTTTTTTTAAACCTCCCTCTCCCCATTTTACTGAGTCCCATGACAATTTTTGACCACAAAGTATTCCTGCACTCTTTTGGATTTGGAGCTACTTGCCTGCAAAATTTCAGATTTCTAGGCCTTCTGGGCTTATAGGATTTTTTGGTTAGAAGGAACTGGTAATTTTTATAGTGGAGATTGTTGGTTCCTTTGACATATTCCAGACAAAATATCTCGTTAATACAAATAAACATAAAAAAAACTTCCGGGGGTTTAAATGGATTTGTTTTTCTTAAACCAAAACTTTCAAACTATAAGCACTCCATAAACACAAAACCAATCACACTTTGAAATATCTTAAAACGACTTGTAAAATAAATAATTTTAATGTTAATTCCCCTCCGCCTCTCCCTTCGTTTCTTAGAGGCCGTTCGAGTTATATGCAAATATTACTTTAATGGGGTAGGGAAGAGGAGGTTGGAACTTATAGGAAATATGCCCTCTTTCGCGTGGAGGGATAGCTGTAAACCACCTGGTAAAAAAATGACCAAAGTGCATCAGTCTGTATTCGAACTCCCGGACCTCCTCGTCGCTGGTAAACCTATCTAAATGTCCTTGTCATTTAAACTGCATGGCCACAACCTGGTTTTTATTGTTGTGATGGGCCTTTTTTGACTGTTTTTGTGTTTTATTTAGACATTGAATCTTTTGTGTGCTTAGTACAGTGACACCGTTATGTTATATAATCTCCTTGTTTAAAATAATGGCCGAGTGTTCTCACTGGATGGAAATATTCATCCCGTATTGCATATCAACCATTCTCCGCATGGGGTGGTGAATTTAATCCTGCGATCCAATTACACCACTCGACTAGTACCCCGAAACTCTGCATAAGTGCATTTCGGACAATTTTTGGATTAAACCGTCCGCCCTCCCGTCGCGAACGGACTGATTACTTTGCCAGGAATGAGGAGGGTGGATGTGTGTGTGTGTGTGTGTGTGTGTGTGTGGGTGGGTGGGTGGGGGGTTACCGCACAATCTTTCGCTAGAATATACTCTCTTGTCCTCCCGAGTGTTGAAATTATGACCCATTTACTCGCTCTCGTTTCAGCTGTGACGCGAAGGTTCTTGTTTTTGGAGGGGTCTTAGTAATCATTCAAACCCGGGTCAGTGGGCGCATGGTCTAAAGCGGGCGTGACAAAATAGTTTGAACATATTCATGCGATTGATTTGCTGCAGAATGGGCCAATTTTTTTATACATATTTGTACCTTCTGCCAACATTGTCCACAATCTGATTCTTGCATTCCAGTCTTGGTCTTCTCTCTTGAATCTCTTTCTTCTACATCTCCCAATATTATCTTCGTCAAACTATCATGTTTCAGTATATGACCTATGTTAACAACTCCTTGATGTTTATCTTTCCAAAGTTTACTTTCTTCATTTGCTTTTCTTGGCTTTACACCGGAGGCATTTAAAAAACATTCCTGACTAGGTCACTTAGCATGGCTTCCTCTAACAACCCACATAACTAGGTTTCCCATTTTCTTTCCAGGTGATTGTGTTCGTTTACTTAACTGCTACCTTTAATAGGTTAAGTCTCTTAACAACCAGCATTCACTAATCTATATTAAAAAGAATTCCTTTATTTTTTAATTATCCAACAAATGTAAAAATTACCTTGTCTTATTCCTTCCATCCACAGACGTGTCTAAGCTTGTTACTTCTCTTCCTAAACTACAGTCAATATAATTAGTAGACTGAAATAAGCCCCTCCTTTAAAACGCACCGCCACGAATGTTGACTAGTAATGTTCTTGTAGTTTGTGTCTGCGACAGCCCGATTTGTGCCGACCCGTCCCGCCCTTGGTTGTCTGCCGGTTCTGGAGTTAGTTAGCATCCCTTCCTTCCTGCCTCGTAATGAGTTAGAACATCGGGGCGTCTTTGTGAGTTATTGTGGCTTTGCCGAGCGCGCCTTGTAATCCAATTTCTTCCCTTTGTTCGGTTGCTTCCCGCTCGCTCTCCTTTAGTTCTGGAGAGACTGACTGCTACTCGCACTAGCTCTCTTCCTCTGTACGTGTCCAGGAGACTCGCGGAAGTTCCCAGAAACGTAAATTAACTCCAGCGAACATAATTATGATGTTGTATTGGTTTGGTTTTTGTCAGAATCATTTATCGACATACTTATCTCAATGTAGGCCTAGAATATAACTAATTTTATTTTTTATTATCATTAATATTAAACCAATGCGCAATACGCTTCGATACAAACATGAATAAAAGAAACTCTTAAAATTTAATTTGTTAAAAAAAAGAGTATAGGATGGTAGTGGAATTGAAAGTTTATGATTGCGCGTGAGGGGGTGGGGGGGAAGAGCATGAATAAAGATGCTGAAAGTAAGAAATTAGAGTAAGAGTTTGGTAAGAAAAACTTTAAGGAAATTTAAACAATCTTTTTTTTACATTCAACATAGGTAACATTTAACTATAATATTGTTTTATATTTATTGACATATCTATCAAAAATGACAACTGCAGATCACACGTGTGATTATAAATCATTAATCTCTTGAAGCTTTTCTTATAACGAATTGAACTGTTATTTGTTGTGTCCCGCAAAAAAAAAAATAAACACGACAAATTGAGCCATCACCAAGGGAAAGTTTTTCTGGGGCATTATCAACTATCATTAAATAAAAACACCAATGGGGGAAATTTTATCAATTCCGTTGTCAAATTAACAGCATTTCTGAGTAGGCCTATTAAAATCAAACTAAGCCCAGATGTTCTACCACTTGTGGTTTTCATGTGTTTGTGTATTCCAATAAAATTTTCCTCCTAAAGGGGTGAGTTGGGGAGGGGGGTAAGGGGCTAGAGAAAACCTCTGTAAGCGAGGAATTGCCACGCATACGTTCAACTTTATGCATTATTTCAAATTATGGCTCACGCCAAAATAAGGTCCGAAAGATTCCAACAGCTGTTTTCCCTTTTAATGCACTATAGTTGGAGTTTTATTAATATTATTATTATTACCGCGTCTTACTACCCGTTCGGGTTATACGCACTTACGCTAATGTGCAATGGTAGGGTGAATGTGAGATGAAATGAAGGACCTACAGTTTAACGTGGAATACGAACCACGGCGGAGGCCTGGCATTCCATACATTCACAAGATGTCTTGTCAGAGGTGAAGGAAGGGTTTGGTAATCAGATAAATCTGTGCCGGGACCGAGGATTGAACACCGGCCGCCAGCACAGAAGTCTTGACACCTTACCCCTAGACCACCAGGTCACCTTTTTATTAATCGAAAAAAATGTGTGAAAATGTAACATTAGCTCAATTTCAATATTTGTGGAGCTATGATTAAAAGGGCGTTGGATTTAGCCTTTACCTAACAAATAGAGTGGTTTTTTGAAAGGCTCACAACATATATTTCTGTGATATTTGAGAACTAGCAGTGAGCTTTCCTCTTTACCTTGAGATAAGCAGACTTGTATTTCTGTTTTTTATTTTTTATTATTGACATGGCAATGGATAGTAAAATGTGGCGCAGACAAAATAAAGTTGAAATGTTCGTTATGAGTTTCATTTGATTACGGTTAGCTTGTAATTTTGTTTCTAGTTATAACTTTCCAAAATCAAAGTTTTTTGCAAACAGTATTTTGTTTGGAATCCATCACATTATTGATGAACATTTGTGAGAGTATCAGTGAAAGTCCCTTACCGCGTTAACAGTGGAAAAACTTTTCGAGAGGGCACTTAGAGCCGATGAAAGTCGCGTGTGTGGAGTCGATAATGGAGTTTGGGAAAGAAAAACTTTCAAGAGGGAAAAAAAACCAAAATCAATGTAGCATCCTCTATCTACTCTTTTAGATAGCGCTCGTAAAAGTTTGAAGTAAGGTTTGCCCCGGCCCATGTTTGCGGTCGTGTCGTCTTTCCTCCGCCGGGTTGGGTTTGACGACGCGACGTCTCAGGAATCGTTGACAACAGGCGGTGACTGATGAGGGCGCGGAGACCTCTTCATTACTTCCCTACATCTCGGCCTTCCTTCGGGAGCTCTAAACTTTGCTAGAACTACTCGGCAAAATTCACTCTCAAGGTCAGTTAGTCTGGTTTGTCGGGGTTAAAATCTTGGCCGGGCGTATTCATGTTTTTTTTAGTTATTAATAAAGGGCTATAACTTTAAACCTGGGTCAGTGGGGAAGGGAGAAATAATGCGTACTCGCAAACACAATTAGTACTGTTACATTGCTGCCAACTCTCTCAAACGTGCTGTCATATTTGTACGAAAATATTTCTGCTTTAATGATCTTTAAAATATTTGATTTTGTCGCGTTTAAAAAACGTGATATCAAAAGTAAAGTTTGTTTGATGCTGTAGCATCCAATACTATGCATGGTGTGCACCATCCAATATGTGCGCCGCGTTCATGAATAAACTATATTGTGTGTATGTTGATCATTAGTTTTTTTATTTTGCTTATTTTAATTCAAAAGAGAACAGTAATTTTTTCAAATAAGCAGATGATAATTTTCGTCTTTCCGTGAAAAAGTAAACGCATAGAATTTAATGTAATTTACTGAAATGTGACGATTTTGCTAACTTTCATTTTTTTATGTATATATTAACATTTTCCCCCTTTCTCCCAAATGTTGGCAAATATGCTGTAGTTTTCTCGCTTTTTGGAGTAATATTGAGCTTTAAAGATTTAACTTTTATTACATGTAACATTATACTATTCAATTTTGTTTATAAACTACCATAACACTAGTATTAGACATGAGTAAACGAGTCTAGTTTTGGGGTGTCCTGGCTGATGCCTGAAATTCAATTTGATACATAGAGCTAATTTTGTTTGACAAACTAGGTTGACTAGTCTAAGCTAATAAATAACATCGCCCCCATTTAAAGGGTTGTTTTCGGTTAGGTGCTCAGAAAAGGCCTGTAATTTTTCATTTTTCGCGACAATTTGTTTCCGTACTAAATAATAAAAATATTGCTTGAACGGAACTATATTACTTTATCAACTTTTAATCTAAAATCGTGTTTAATTATCTGATTCTGATAAGCGTTGTAGATTTTTAGAAATCTCGGATTATTTACGAAGGGGTTTGATATTTTTTAATATTGTTTTAACCAAAGTGTAGAAGAAAGTTCTGACAAGTTAAAAAATATAACTTTTTAGTTTAAAATGTTATAAAATTTGAATTTTGATGTTTAAATATTTTTTATGTAGGCTTACACAGCCTAAAAGCCAGCCTCTTATTTAACCTTTAGTCTCGTTTTTTGGGTTTAGTCTCTTATAGCTTTTCATTTTTACAGATTGAGTCTCATTTTCCCTCCTTTTTTGTGTCTTCAAGTGCTCAAGAAATTAAAATTTAAAACTACGAGTCATGGCGGAAAAAATTGGCAAATTATAAATATAAAGTAAGATATCACGGGCACAAAAGGAACTGAAACATCTGATCGTCTGTTCATAGAAGCTAATGAAATATTATTTAAGAGAGCAATGCAAAAGAGGAATTTGCAGGAAGGTAGTGTTGCACAGGTTATGTTGGAGGCCATTGAAACTATGCGTGAAACTAAGCAGTAAAAGCTCAAAGAAGTGGAAAGTCTTCGAAATTCTGTAAATAAAAGGGGGGGG
>CABFOW010001555.1:75297-95323 GCA_902141385.1 Timema californicum
TATATATATATATATATATATATATATATGTGCATGCGCGCACACACAGTATATTTTACTACTTATATAATGTACTTACACAGATTTTTTGGAAGTTTAATCAGCTAGTCGTTTTACAAAGTGTGTATTCTTGGACATACCCCTTTAATTTTTTTTGTCTCAACCGGCCTTTTTTGGTTGGGGATTATTAAAAAAAAAGTTGTTTAAATTTTAGTGCTAAAACATGTTAGCAGCTAACATTTGACCGTACTGAGTGGTTGAAAACACCATTAAAACATCAAAATACTTCTTAAATAATTCTGTTTTAATAAAAGTCTGCAACGCGTCTCAGTGCTTTCCCATGTATCACCCTTAAAGATTATTTTATCTATTTAGAAGAATTTTTGTTTTGTAAACTGTCAAATTACAAACCTCAACTCAAGGACCCCCCCATAAATCTTAATTTCACACACATTATGAAGTTAGTACGCCATAGTTTTGTCCAGCGTGCTACTCACCCCCCCTACCCCCCTGTTGGGGTGATCGATGTTGTCTCTACGGCCGCCCGCCAACAAATGGCGCTATTAAAGTGGTTAATGAGCCTGGTACGTTTGGTCCTCCTCGCACCCACCGGTGGAGAATGTCGGCTAAGTCTGCGTGGTAGTTCTGAGAGCGAAACAAGCTACTCCATTTACTTTCACATTCATGCGATTTACAGCTGTCAATTTTTATTGATATTATTTATACCTATAAACACCAATAAATAATAATATTAATCAATTTTGGTCGAAAAAAAGTTTTTTGTGTATTCTCTAAGGCTCTCCCCTTAAAATTGTACTGTATTATTATTATTATTATTATTATTATTATTATTACCGCGCCTTACTACCCGTTCGGGTTATACGCACTTACGCTAATGTGTATTGGTAGGGTGATTGTGAGATGAAATGAAGGACCTACAGTATTAACGTGAAATCCGAACCACGGTGGAGGCCTAGCATTCCCCACATTCACAAGATGTCTTGCATTGTACTGTACCAAGGGAAAGTTTGTCACCATACAATATACCACTCTAAACTTTGTTTTACGTTTGAAAAGGTTCTTGCTATGCTGATCTTATAAGTAAGTATAATTACGTTTCTAAACTTATTTATGTAAAGTGTGAGTTTTGGGAACGATAGTTAAAGGTATTATTTTTGTCGTTTTTACTATATCAAAACATTTTGTTGGTTAAAATAAATAAACTAATTCTTCAATTTAATGTTCTTCACATGGTGAGGTCAACATTTCTTTATTCTGTCGAGGATGACCTGGAATTCGACAACTTTTTCTCTTCATTCAAAAAGTTTCTCATCATATGCTAATATGTGCATGGTAGTTATTCAACAACTGTCGATATCACCACGTGAGGAAAATAAAATTCCATGTTTCTACTGGAGCAGTGGCAAAATAAATTACTTTTCTGTAAAAAAAAACCTTGTAAAACAACTGCCCTTAAATCGCGTTGCGTTCCCTACGTTCCCACCTTAGTAAAAACTAATGACGTAACACTTCATCCAACGAGGGGTGATTGGCTGTCCTTCCCTAAATGCCTTTGTGACGAGGGTTAAGATTAGCTTTTATTAATGAGGACGAATCTTTCAGTCGGCTAGAGCTGCAAGATTTACTCGCGACCTCAAGTCAAATGGGGATTCGCACTTCTCTCAATTAAATATGTGACGAGCGCTCAGGCCTTCTGGCTCTTGTCAGGGCGAGGTGCTAATTGCACGTCAAATATTTAGTGGATTGGATTATCTACTTGTTTCACAGCAACCGCCGGAATTAGTAATAATTGGGAGAGTGGTTAATTTTGTTAAACTAGTTTCCGGAATATATAAGCCGATTTGGCGTTTGGAAAATGTTATAAAAATGTCGGACCATCATTTGATAATCTTTATAAATTTGATATTTAAAAACTATTGAGAGTTCTTGTAAGTCTCTATAACTTGTCATTAATATACATCGCCCGTTTTGATTAAAAAACATATCTTTGTTTGAGAGTTTGTTAACTGGTTTTAAACGGCTCCTTATCTGTCTGCACAATTTGTTTTAGAGAAGTAGAAACACAAAATGACAAACTAGTTTATTTTTAAGTGTCTCTAACTTGGTTTGGGAAAAATATAGCTCTATCACTAATTGAAGGATAATTTATCGAAACCATTCTCGTGATGCTTAATCAAGTATTTTTGTTAGGCCGGCCTCGGTGGTTTTGAGTTCAAACCCTGCCGATGTCGATAGATTTTTCTGGAGTGATAAAAATCCGTAGCACAACTTCCTTCGGGAGGGATGGGAGTAAAGCCGTCGGTTCTGTGTCGATTGTGGCATGTAAGAGATCCCTGGAAGGTATGGGAAAATACCTTTCCGGTTAAATTAGTAGGCCCTTTCGCTCTCGCTCATAGAAAATCTCGTGCACTGATTTAATCAGTCGGCTAAGAAAGTGCACGCTAAATACCTACAAATAAATACATAACATATTTTGCCTGAGGTCAATTGTATTTTAACTTAACTTTTGTTGAAAGTTCTATAAAATTTCAATATATCTAATTGCTAAACTACATTTTTAAAGTGTTTTTATGTTACTCTTTTAACTATCAACTTTAAACATTTGTTAATCTTTTTAATTTCTCGTCCCTCATATTTACTTATCTTTAATAATCAATCAAACTTTATTTAACAACTCTTGTTAACCTTAAATTTAAATATACTATTCCATACAATTGCTATATGTTACACAACCTATGTCAACTTTCAACAGTTGTTTATTTTTATCATTTTTGTTTCAAATTGTAAATATAACGTTATAGGGTTTATTATCAATTTATATCCGTTTTGATTAACTTATTTACAGTAGATATATTAATTGTTATACTGGTTTATTCAACCTTATATATCATTAATCTTTTGACGTAAAGTTGTTGTTTTTTACAAAAAATTGCAAGTTATTTCCAAATATCACATAAGTTTATTCCCTTATATTTGTAATTTATTCTCGCCTTACTACAGTTAACTATGAGTATTATTAAAACTTCATTGAATAGTAATCTTACCAAGGGAACATGAACAATGCAACGGCCAAATACATTTAGTTAGCGATGTGTAGTAGGATTATAGGTAAAATAACTTTTTATAAAATACATTTTATTGATCTAAACATTGATTTTATTGTATTATTATTAGTTTATATATTAGAAAGTGAGAGCAGCAGATCACATGACTACGCATGCATATGGAAATTGTTTTAGTAAATGTTGTAACTGTCAAGAACAGGCTTCTTCCCGACTGTAGTTGGGAGCAAGAAAAACATAAGTGACAGCTACCGGCCAACATTTGGTCCCCACTTATTTCCGCGATTGAGTTATCCCTGTCGACCCATACAGGAATCAATACATAGCTTTGAGCGTCTCCTCACCCCACACAGAGGACTTGATTGTTCCAGGGTGCATTCATTCCCTTTGGGCCTTGTGTTAGACTCCTATCGATGCTCTTTCTGTAGCTTACATTGAGCTGTAATATGCCTTTAAATAATTGATTCCCATTATTGACGTTGCTGTTGGTGTTTGTGTGCTATTTATAACCTCGTCTACTACCCGCCCAGTCTATACGCTTATATGATAATTACTAGGGACTGAAATCTGCCTTTTCCTTTCCTTGTTCGCAACACACGGCATTTGAATTAATGTATTTCATGTTATTACGAGTACATCATGTTTTATAGGATCGATAACCTCTTCTGTTAGTTTTTGCCTACTTTTTTTTATGAATAAGTGCCTTAACGTGCCTATTTTGACCTTAGCGTCTCTTTTTCATATGGTATGATTTTCTGCAGAAAAATAGTGTGTTCATTTTCTTAGAAATTGCAAGTTGCGGCACACGTGTTTGTAGTAGGTTTTAAAATGGACAATGGAAGCAGTGGCAGACAAATGGGAGGAAACAACATGTCGTTTCAGGAGGAAAGTTCAACTTATTCAGAAATGGCAAATTTGAAATTAGCTCCCTTGACATCGTGTGAAGTAGAACTCGTCTTTTCAAATTATAAAAAAACATTCTATT
The DNA here is from genome assembly GCA_902141385.1 of Timema californicum. NCBI lineage: Eukaryota > Metazoa > Arthropoda > Insecta > Phasmatodea > Timematidae > Timema > Timema californicum. Next base: position 79,366 of record CABFOW010001555.1, read on the forward strand.
TGAAAATACAACTCATTTCACTACTTAAATTTTAGAAAATTACCTACTGAGATAACACCATGTGACCCGCTTCAGTGGTCGAATAGGCTTAGGCGTCACTGTAGGAGTAGACTTATTATGAAAGGAAGATTGAGATTTGAATCTAGGTCCGGTATACATAGGTCTTTTTACTCACCGAGTTTTCACTCTCCCTCCACGCAAGTGTAGATGCACTTTAAATGCTACCTTCTCAACCCCTAACATATTGGCGTAATTAGTACAACATATGCGCATAACCTGAAAAGGACGTGGTGCTAAAAAACCACCCATGTGAGTTGGCTGTAGGTAGTAAAATCAAGTATATATATTGCCTAGTGTGTGCTCCCCCCCCTTAAGTGCCTATTCTGGTGCCTAAAGTCCATATTTCTAATGCCTATTTCAAATATTTTTGGTACCTAAGAATCCGCTCCTTAAAATTACCTTCAATATAGTAAGGATGGTAATGTAAGCATTTTAAAGGTAATTTACCCGCATTTGCATGGAAGGAGAGTGGGAAACCATTAGGGGGAAAACCACCCTTAGTAGGTCTGACCGGGATTGGAACCTCCGATCTCGCAGTTATCAACAAACCAATCTAACATGATAATGACGCCTTAAACCATTCGGCCACCGACGTAAGCTAGATTAAATAAAGTGTCGGCTCAAAACCCGAGATTTAAATGAGACTATGTTAATGAGAATGTGTAGATTTCTCGTTTCGTCTTGTTTGTGTGGCGATTTCTTTGGTATGGGACTGCGTATTGATTCATCTCTTGTGGATTTATTTTTTACGGTTGATTTATTTGTAAAAGACTAAGGAGGCGTTGATGTATTATCAGGGATGTACCGAGGACGGAGGGATTAGGAGACACTCACCTCCCGTCTGAAAGTATTATTAATGTACTGGTAGAATATCGGATTATTACATACATGTAAAACACGCACATTCTTATTTATGTTTAAAAAAACTTTAAATTTGCTTCAAAGGGAATCTAATGTTTAAAAATTATTGCCATCTCCTTTTGGGGGATTTCCATACGAGTCACTGCAGGTAACTTCTCCCCTTCCCCCACCCCTTTTAAATATTAAGGTTGCAATAATGTGTGTGCATCATCAGATTAGGTAGACGTTATCTTAGTCCGACGATAGTTTGTGATAATATCCGTGTTAGAATAATTGTTCCTAACCCTGAAGTTCTCACACGGGTAACTCTATGAGCTAGCTGGTGCTTTTCCTCCCGCGCGCGGTAATTCCATTAAAACGCTCGGTCGCGTTGCAATAAATCTGCGGGCTCCATGCGAATTTAATTCGTCGCGACCGCGCGCCCTCCTTTCCCGAGTCAGCGAAAAATGCGTACCCCGGAGTTCCAACTGGGTGAATTGCTCTAATGGATTGGTTGGACCTTTTTTTCCCCTTCCCCCTTTATCGTTCAAATGGCAGGTCGACATTCTTTTAGTGAAATTATAAAGACCTTTAGAGGTTTGAATACTATTAAAAAAAAGCTTTTAGCTGACACTTTCAAAGTGTAAATAGAAATTTCTAGAAGTTGACCTTATTAGCATGTTATGTAATGTTTTTTTAGTAACAAATTGTAGACATAATTAATTTTAAGTATCTAACTGGGACTGCAGTGCACACATAAAGCATCGTAGTAGGCCTATGCATCACATGTAAATAGGCTTACCTTGGCATAATTAATTTACCACACCTAAGATTCAATGTTGATGTATTCAGCAGGATTGATACTTACAAGTAAAAGCCAAGAAAGTTTGTCACCGTTTTGCACGTTTCAAACTACTTGATATAAGATTTTAGTTAAACATACATATCTGTAAACCTCTCAACACCAGCTCAGTTTATGTTTGATCAGAAGAGCTAAATAGATTTATGTGGCTCAGCTATATGACATGCTTGCTTCACTCTCTCCCTGTTACTTCTTGTTCTACTTGGCAAGCAGTGTGAAAATGATGGCGATGCTTAGTCGAATACAACATCCCTCGCTATACGTGATCTCACTTTACGCGTTTCCAAAATTCGTCCCGTGCCCATAGTCATTCTCAATTCATATTTTTAAGGCAGAGTCTATGGTGGACGTGCGGAAATCGTCGGCTAATAATAGCACAAATAATAGCTTTGGCTATTTGATTCTTAAATATGCGATTCCTTACAATTATAATAATTGTACAAATGACTGCAATAATCCAACTACTGAGTGAAAGGTGGTTGCGTTATCTGATAGCTCATGATCTTAAATCACACATTTGTAGCCGATGATTTCCGCACGTCCATCATAGACTCTGCCTTAAAATATGAGTGAAGAATGACCCTGGGCACGGGACGATTCCTGGATAGCTCAGTGGTTAGAGCATTGTCGTACTAAGCCAAAGGTCCCGGGTTCCATTGCCGTGTCCAGGTGTCATTTTTCAATTTTTCAGAATAAAGACACTAAGCAAAATTGAAGAGACAAAGAAAGCCAACTTTAATATATTTTATCGGGATGAAGTGATGGTTGTGTCGACTAGATAATTCCAACCACCGGGTGTCTCAGCAGTGGCGCCAGGCCCGTTGTACTCTTTCCTACCTCCCTTGTCGCCATGGCAACGCCGGGTTTCTTGCCTCCCCCCACCCCTCTACACCTTGCACGCACATTCACCTCACCCTCATGGTCACTGTTAAATGGGCCAGACGCCGCTCGCTGTTGATCTAACTGAGGAAGGGGGAGTGGGCTTTATGACTCCCGGGGGACGTATTTTTTCAGAGTTTTATAAAAAATTACATTGTTGCCATAGTTTTAAAGGGGACGGGGTTGAGACTTAGATTACCAAAGATGACGCCTTAAAAACACATGGATGACCTTGGGTATTAAGTAATCCTATGTGACTGTCTTATCCAAAGGCCTGAAGAAATACCAAACAAAATAATGTTTTTGAGGCCCGGGTCTTGCGAGACCTTATATCAAAGTAAACTATTTTTTTTAGTCTTAAGATGAATCCCTCGTTGAACAATAAAGGCAGTTTTCTTGTTTAATTTTTTTTTTAAGTGAGCTTTAGAGTCGACCCAACTAAACTCAACATAAAGCTTGGTGCAAACATGTAATTGTCCGTATAGTAAAGTAGCGGCTCGATGCGTATTTCTTATGTTGGCTCACACTTGTACATATAATATCGACTCGTTAAGTATTGTTTACGTTGACGCAGGGGGCCTATAACTGTTTGTATCTCATTGAATCGGCTTTTTTCTACATTTTTTTGGAAAGCCAGAAAAAAGGTACAAACTAATTCGTAATATTTTTCGAGCCTTTGAGATACGCCACGGTTTATGTATGCTTAAAAGGTGGCGGTTGGCGATGGTGGTGTTGGTGGTGTACTGTGGTGTAGTCTAATTAGCACGGCTGCCCGGCGGTCAGGCTTTTCTCGTACCTGACAGCTTCAAGCCTAGTGCGATATAAACTTGCAGGCGGCTTGCTAGTCCCTGAACCGGTGGACTCATCACCGGGACTGTTTGCAATGCAAGTCGACATATTTGATCAAGTAATTGAAGATTTGACGATTGTGCTTCTAAATGTGGTGGCGGTGGTTTATTTGTGTTGTGTTTGGTATTTAACTTAATTTTCACGAACCGACCAACCATTGGATCACATGACTTATAAGACTAACTTTAATATCTAGAAACGGCACATCACCCAACCCCAGGCCGTTACTATATCATTGTGAAAGGGGGAGACCCGTATTTGACCAACTGACACATTTTTAGGCTATACCGGGAATTTGACCCGTGACCTTAATCTTAGCCAGATGCGCTACTGATTGACCTTAAAAGTTTCATTAGATAGACAAATCAAGCGGAGGTCCATCAGCTGGATTATGTTTAATCTAAGACGTACGTTTATTTAGAGAACGACGATGCCAAGTGAATGTTCTGGTGAATCCTGAAGTTAAATACGAGAACAGGTTGATTCATGCACATACACTACAGGGGATTTGAACGTTTATCCAAACATTAAAAGTAACGGGCGGTTTCATTTCGCAAAGTATGCTTGAAAGGGAAACATGATTACCAAGTAAGGACATAAGAATGTAAAATAGATTGGTTTCTAAAGGTATGTGCTGCTGTCACATTACTCTGAAACTGGGAGTATCATGGGGAACACGTTTCGCTTATACGAGTAGATCTTTGGGACGTCTGTGGGGCCCTCCTGGATCTGAGACTGACATTTTTCCAAACGCATAACGAGGCGCATTAGTAAACATATATTTTTTACTTTGTGTAGCCTGTAATGAATTGTGAAATGATGATAGTGATTATCATTTATTTACTAACTGTTTTTTCATTGCGAAATCTAGAAATTACTTTGTAATGTGTGAAAATCACACCTCAACCAATCACGCAAGGTATATCCACTATTTGGACTGTGGATTGCCGAGAGCCGACTGCCGCTTTTAGGACACGTGATCCAGCTCAACCAATCACAGCCAAGCAGACCTCCACCAACGAACGCTCTAGTCCATGATTATAAAAACAAAATAGTTGGTTTTGTCATCGACATCGCAGTGAGCATCGAGGGTGACCTCTGCATGCTCTCGCCCATTACTTTGATAGCTCTTGGTTTACATGGATGAAACATCCATCGCGACAAATTTTCCGCGTGACTTCCCTGTACGCAATATTTTCAAGGAGCGTTAGAATCCGGAACTCATGTATTTTCTTGTATGTATGAGTACACGTATTGAACATTTGCATGTTGCATTTCACTATACATTATAAGTTTTAGTTGTTCCTTATAGCCGCGGCGCCCCGGACCAATACCGGCGACACCCCTGGGCATCACGACGCATAGTTTGGCAACCCCCGCTAAAAGCTAATTATTACTGTGTTGATACGCTTTCCCCATTAATAATAATAATAATAATAATAATAATAATAATAATAATTTAGCTTAATTGTTTCTGAACACTGGATTGACAGCAATCCATGGAGTTATTTTTAAGATGCTCTAAAATGGTTTTCTCTCGAAATATACTCTGGTCTGTTTTTACAACAAATTTTAATTAAAACCCGCTTAGGTGGCCGCATGGTTTAAACTCTAAGGCACTACTCTCACAATAGACGAGACTACCGATGACGAATAAAGAGCTCTGAGTTTGACCCCTGTCGGATGTTTTTCCTTCTTATAGTTTCTCTCTCTCGACGTGATTGCACTCTAAATTCAACCGTACTCGTCCCTAACTCATTAGCATAATTAGTACACAGGTGTCCGGACGGGTAGTAAGACGTGCTGCTAAAAAATATACCTAGCTCGCTTTTAAATTTTTATTAGATTGCAAGATATATAACTTTCTAATCAATGTGAAAATATTGTTAACTGATAATTAATTAGTTTAGGATTTTTTTCTACGCAAATTTATGTATAATAAAATGTAGCATTTTTCTTAAAATAAACTCAATGGGTCGTTTATAAACCATCCATAATTTATTTGGAGTTATTAAAAGACGTCTAAATAAAGTGATTAAGCTAGGCAAATTAAGGTGGCTTCCTAGACGTTAATAACACGTAGGGGGGAAAAAAGGGTGTTGGTTTTACCGTCCGATAACTTGCTCCGTGCGGTAGGCAACTTTTATAACAGACCAGTACGGCGGTTTGCGTTTAGACGAATCTAGGGGGCATCGTAACAAGTTGGTGTAACCGCGTTAAGACTAATTTGCGGTATTGTCAGAGGAACTGTATATCGAAAGCTAGCTAGCTGCTCATCTCATTTGTCGGGACTAGGTTATTCTTTGTTTGGATTTAACGAAGATAATCTCAAGTAACTGGGCCCAATTGTAGCCTTACTTGAAGTTGGGAGGGCGGTGTTCACGCCTGACTGGGTGCACTGGGATATTCATTCTCTTCATTCCCCTTCAATTTATTTTAATTTCTATCCTCTTCCCAGGCGAATGTTGGCTTATTTCCTATAAGGGGATTGTAGACTAGTGTATTAAATGAAACGCTTATCTACCCTTCTAGAAGTGAAGCTTTATAATTCACTTTATTTCTTCAACGGAGGGGAATATATAAATACTTTTCAGCTATTTCTAAATCTTTTCTATTGCTAGAGTTGCTTATGATTACTTATTGGTGGTAAGTGATAATTTTTTCCGCTGTTTCCACAATCTCAAACCTATTCGATATCGTTTTAATAATATTCGTGTTTAAGCTACGCTAATATAAAATCCAAGTTTTTGAGCTGGAAAGTAGCTACAAAACTCTTATTTAAAAAGTTCGCTCCTTGATAATTGTTTGTCTCACGGGACCAGTCAACAGCTGGGGCACTTAACTGCTCCCTGCTACGAAACACGACACCCTGGAGTTGGTAAAAACGTTTATTTAAGAACTCGACTCAACGTTGACTTTTTAACTTCATTAAAAACTTTGGTCATCCCGATGACAACTTAGCTCGGAAAGCTCCTTTTATTCCGTGAGTTTGAACGTCTTTGCTTCTTCAGACCTTTCCTCCATACTATCTCACCCTCCCTCGATCTCTTTTTGCTGAACGCTATCAGGAGAGAAGGGACGCAATAAAGCTTGACGTATTGAGAGTCTATGTAACTACGACTGGCACTGTCGCCGTCTGTCTCCTCCCGTCTCCCCACGCTTTTGTTTTTACACATTTCTTTAGCTCCTCTTTGCGTCACACTATCTGTTTTGACTACATTTCCACTAGAATTGTGGCATTTTATTGGCTTCTTATTTGGTTTTCAGTTCAAATTATTTTATTGCTCACCAGCATAGGTGGCAGTGTCGTCTAAACGCGCCACTCTTTTGCTGGACTGGCTTGCCGGTGAAGGGAAAATCAGGGTTCGAATCCCGGTCGAGGGTTCGTAGTAGGGTTTCTCTTAAATAGTTTCCCACTCTCCCTCTACGAAAATTAATCTTAATTTTCTCTCAAATTCTACTCTCCTCACGCCTATTCATTCAGTGTAATTAGTATTAGCAGCAGTTGGATTATCAATTCATAGACCACTCAGGGGCGGTTGGTATTACTGTAATTAGTGTGTGTTTATAAGCATAATGGGTACTGGTACGTTGTGTCAAATAACTTATGTTCTAGGTCGTGTTTGTTGATTTGAATTTAGTAGTTGTTGCATGGAGCAATGCTTTAAGTACGTTTTCTCCCGTCTGAAACCTTAGCTCTGTCGATAGCATGTCTGCCTACTGATTACCGTAGACACATTTTTTGTGGTAATTTTGGACACTCCCCTCCTTTGTAAGCAAAAATAAGCAAACGCCTAACCCCTCTACCCTATACATGTAGTTCTTTAATTTGTTCACAGCAATAACCATTAACCTATTTTCATACAATTAATAAATTGCGTTTAGTTTCTAACAAAGAGGTTTAAATTAATGGTGCGAAATAACTAACAATAAATACTGCCGTAAACAGAATTTAATTTAATTGTACTAAAATGGTTAAATTAAAAAAAGCTATACATTTATATATATATATTTATATATATTTAAAAATTTAGCTTACACTTAATTCAAATAATATTAAAAAAGTATGAATGAATACATGAATTGTTATAGTTATAAAAAAACACTTTAGCCTGTTTCCTGTCTTTAGGTAAGCCTTGTTCTGACCCCCCTTGTTAGTAAAAGTAAGCAAATACCATCTTTAATCCTAGGGTGCTTATGTAATACCAAACACCCCCTAAGAGCATTATGGTGCGTTGTTACCTCAGGGCCGCGTTGGGGGAGAGGTGGGGCAAGGGTACAAGTGCCCCGGACATTACATTCCAGGGGGCAACTTTTCCCCCAACAATTATTAAATTCAACTAGTTATCATTCTAAAGTTCACATCAGTCTACAGATAATTAACAGCAATAAGTAAAGGGGTGCAGAATATGTCCGAACGCGCGAACTAGGTTCAGGGAAAAGTCCAATTTTCAAATTAATCTTATGTTTCTACTGAATAATTATTTTATTACTTTTGACTAAAAATTGTTTTGTTATGAAAACTAAAAAATAAACTGCCTTTTAACTCGCGTTTCCTACTTGCCCAACTTAATAGAATTGAAAGGGGATAAGATTTAAATATATATTTGTGTTGAGCTAGTAGCTCAGAGCTACACAGCTAAAATATACAAAAATGGCAAATAATAATACATATACAGTGTGTGTGTGTATAATATATATATATAGTCAATACTGTGCATAAGATTTTAGAAGACCACAGACTATAGTGTGTATTCTGATGCTAGCGCTGTCACGTAGAAACATGTCAATTGATTCATCAATCTAAGGAGAAAGGGATTTTAAAACTTATAAGGAAATATTTAAGTATATTATTTGTTCCTTATTTAACATCACCATACAATTTAACGGAATTAATATAAAACTTAGTATTTTAATCAATTTACCATTTATAACTTTACTTTTTTTAATGTATTAGTTTTTTTCATTCATTGTTTCACAAATAACACTCAGCTGTGTCACTTATACATTTATATCTGTATTATTTCAATATTTAAATTAACATAGTATTGGTTCTCTTTAATATCTTATAATATTTATTGAAATGCTTTATATAAAGTTTTTTAATTGACTGAATTTATAAAAAGTATTGCGTATATCCAATATATAATGGAAATACACAATAGGCTTGTAATTAAATATATTATATCGTATATGCCTACATTTATTGTCTATTTTAGCTGTGCAACTCATCACAAATATATTTGAACCTTATCCCTTTTCAAAATATTTAAGATCCTTATTACATCATAGCTCAGAACGTTTTATAAATAATATTTAATAATAGCTTAGCGATCCAATCATTGGCCCTGTTAACCGCCAAGGTTTTCTGCTCCCTCCCTCCCCCCGCTTTCAGCTTATCCTGGGATCCCGATATTTCTCCGGTCGATGGGAGCGGCTGCCGCGTCTGTCCTTAAATCGTTCTCTCCGTCAAATTGACCTCGGGGTCCAAAATCGTGGGACAATAGTCGCTAGTTAGTATCGGGGCTTTTGAGCCGCTGCCAACACCAAAGGTCGAGGCTTTAGGGCGACGGGGTCCTTGGAAATATTGATGGGAGGATGCGGAGAGAATTTCAAAACCATTGTTTTTATTTGTATGCTCTTTTTAATCATAAAAAATCTCGCAACAGATGACAGGTCATTAACGCAAATGGTAGGTAGGGCTATATAAACTGTGGAGCCGTGTATGAATTTGAATTTGTCGAACGCTTTTGAAGGCCCAACTAACGGCCGATTAGCAGGGAAAATAATTACAATATTATGCTCAAACTGAAAGTTGTTTCGAACTGATGTTTTTGTGTCATATTGAAAACACTGAAAGTTTTTTATTTATTTTTTAATATGGTAAAACTGCCACAGATTTCAATTCCAATGTTTACTAATAAAGAATACAAAAAACACACGTAGAGATGCGATTCTGGTTTAAGCTCTTATTACCTAAGTTAGTTGATACCCGTGCTTGATATATTAGGAACGCTTAAAACAACATGTATTTAATATTGGCCACAGAAAAAGATTGACGTCTAAATTCAACTTAATCCATTGACATTCAGGTACAGTAGCCCCATGGCTTCTTTGGTGCTGACAGCTCACAGCTGACAGATTTTAAAAGTTACCAGACCAAATTACGTATTTCTAAGCCGAACCAGATGATCTGCAAAAACATGTGTTTAGCAGCTGTCCCTTCTGACAGTCAAAATTTAGGTATATAGCTAAATTTTGACTGTCAGAAGTCAGCTGTGAGCTGTCATTCAGCACCAAAGAAGCCATAGGGCTACTGTATTTAGCCTATTTCTTTAGTGGCTAAATATCAAAAGCTGTGTGCTTCGAGATGGTATGTTTGTTTTATTATGGTTCATGTAAACCTACTTATTAATTAGTTCCTTTATAGCATTGACTACTTTTCTTTATTAACAAGTTCAATTTACATGGCTGTGAAAATCATGAAGGTGCTTTAAAACCCTATATTTTTTTAGAAATAATTATGCAATTTGCTAAATTCAATTTTAGAGAATGAGGTTTTTATTTTTCCTTTGGCTGTGGCCAAAAGTAAACTTTAGCACCAAATTACAAAGCCCATCTAAACATTAAATTAGAGATTTGTTTATGCATTTACTATTCAGTGGGTAAATTGAACACAATTCAATCTTCAAATACGTATTAACTTATTTTTGGATAGGGAGATAAATATTAACTTTTTTAGAAGTATAGTAGCGTAATATGTTAATATTAGGCTGCATGAAATAATATGTACGTGTGTTGCCTGGTTCTTCCTCTCCGTACATTCCTGAACGAGCGTATTATTTACTAAGTAGTATGTCATTTGGATAATGAGGCGATTGTGTAAGAGAGTGGAGGGTGTAAATTATCGCCCGCCACCTGTCAATATTTTGTTCTAAATCTACTCGATCTCACTTCACTAACACTAGTATCTCCTTTTATCCTTCACTAACACTAGTATCTCCTTTTATCCTTCATATAACACTAGTATCTCCTTTTATCCTTCATATAACACTTGTATCGCCTTTTATTCTTAACGTAACACGTGGTATCTCCTTTTATCCTTTATGGGTTGTTGAAAGTTGTGCCTACCTTTTTGGGGTTATTATTTGTAAGAAAATAACTATTCAATGGAAGAACCTTGTAATGTTTGTTAAAGTTAATAAATATAAGATTACTCGATAGTAACAAATCGTCTTTAAGTTATAACACAAATAAGTTGTACTTGTCTTTTAAAATTGGCATGTTTGTTATTATCATTATTAGCACTGCGTCTTACTACCCGTTCGGGTTATACGCACTTACGCTAGTGTGTAATGGTAGGGTGATTGTGAGATGAAAATGGAGGACCTACAGTTTAACGTGGAATCCGAACCACGGCGTAGGCCTGGCATTCCCAACATTCACAAGTTGTGATTAATACACGTCTTGACAGAGGTGAAGGAAGGGTTTGCCAATCAGATAAATCTGTGCCGGAACCGAGGATTGAACCCCGGACCCCCAGAAAATTGGCGTGTTCAAGTACTTTGAATATATAGCTGTAGCTTTAGTAACGTTTTTGACCTTCAACGTCGATCAAACGTGTAGACCACCTCTTTTCATACAAGTGGATTCCAGGGATTGCAATCCATCAAACTCTGATATAATTAGTCTAGACTGTAAGAACTTTTGTCTGAGAGTTATTTCAAGCGCACATCTCATGGCCGATTAACCGAGCCATTAGATAGATACAAGACTGAGCTCGAACCAAATTTCGCATCGAGATTGGGATAAATCATTTGGAAATAATTATTGTTCAATGTTATATTTCTTAAATGCTAATTTTTTTTATGGACCAATATTTTTTAAACGAAGGCTAGAGAGAAAAAACACATTGTGACGCTTGGTTCGAGCTTTATTATATAACCAAGGGCAGTATGTGTAGTATAGTCTCGGGAGTTAAACCAATTCCCTCCATACGAATAACAAAACTTTCAGGTCGAGCTATGGATTGGCTGACATCCGAATATGGACTATACATACTGCCCTATGTTACTCTTTACCCGGGGAGTGAAATAGGATATTGATATTAAAAAACCCTAGTACTATGTTTCTGTATTTCTTTTTATCCATTTGTTTTCTAATTAAGTATCACGTGTCTAGCTACTTTGACAAACTAAAGTTGAGCTAATATTTAAAACGACTACGTACTTGGCCAAGGAAAACTGGGAAATGTCATGGCATTCAAAACTGCCGGGAATTTCATAATATATATATGGCAAAATTGTATATTTATATTTATTGTATATTGTATAATTGCTTCCTATTAATACATTTTTTCAGTCGAAATATATTTCTTTGATTGCCTTTCAAAAATAATGATTTCCAACAGCTGTATTTTTAAACATCTATTTCAAAATGGGCTTTGGTCAGTGAAAAGTCGGGAGATCTTCTTTCTGTAATTTTGTAGTCGCCCAGTTTATAATAATATACTATGCTTTATCGTACAGGCCGAACTGGTCGGAATTCGCGAACAGGCAAAGCTGCACCCCTGTTGCGTACCCTGATGCTTCCTGGGTAAAACAACACAAGGACAAATGAATAAAACCTAAGTTACCCCCCCTAGGTGCGTACCATCATGGGCGGTCGCATTTCTCGAAAGAGGCCCGATAAAGAACAAACTTGTGTTCAAACGAATAAAAAAAACAGCAAACTAAAAATGGGTTCTAAAGGTATTTTTTCAGCTAGTTAATGAAAGTTGGACTGTGTGCCCCACTGACCCGGCATAAGTGCCAACTCGACCCCCTGCATGGGAGGTTCCTGGTTCAATGAACGACACAATTGAATACTTGTCTGCGGCAGCATGCATAGCTTAACCCAGGTTTTGCAAGCTCCCTCCCTGCTCGCTTGTCTGTAATACTTTTATAGTATCATCTGGCCTGCAGTCGTATGAGAGAAAAAACAATACTATTTTAAAATAGGCTAAACAAATGTCACTTTAAATACTTAATTGCAAGACTTTTTATTTGCATAGTTTAGTAAATACTGCTTCGTGTATTTCTCATGAGTCACATTAACATATAGTAGAGTACCAGTTTTTACATAAATTGACTATACATTAGTGATTCGAGATGATTTACCACATTCCCTACACTCAAACGCTGTTAAATTCCCTTTAAATTATATATTTTCATCCCTAGCCCACAAGTGTGATTAAAATGTGTATAGTCCAGACGGTTAGTAAGACGCCCTAAAAAAAGTATAGTATACATTCAAGCAAACATGTTTCTGTAGACTGTGTAACCTGCAACACGTCTGAGTTTGTGAATCTGGCCCTTCGGCTAGTTTGAGTTTGAGACAACTGTTAATAAAACTATCCATCGGTCATCCCACGCGTGAGCCTATTTATAAAGTTCGCACAGTCTGGAATGTGTGACAGTTTAGACTATCCCCCACCCTTTGCCTTCCTCGTCGCTAATTGGTTGCAACTCAAGGAAACACGTGTCGGTTGCCATAACGTCAAGTTGCGAATACCTGTTTTTCATCCTCCGTCGAGGTCTTTGTTATTCCAGCTGCATAATGTCGGAGTTGGTTTAGCAAATTGGATCACAATGGAAACATCTTCAACCCACCCCTCTATGTTTTTGGCCGGTCGCAACATAATTTGTTTAATAAACTATGCATTTTTTATTCTTTTTATCTTTTCCGAGACTAAAATAATCTTATATTTTCGTTTTTGTGTGTGCTAGTCCCTCTTATTAATTATGAACTAATTGACAGAAATGGAGCAAACTTTATACTAAGTCTTTTGTTCATGATAAGTTCTTGTTCGTCATTATTTCGACGCCATTGGTATTAAAGCAACAACAAAACGTTTTAAGTTACGCAAGGGACATCAAAGTACATTTACCAACAATAGCACGCGTTTTAATGAACACGACACGAAAAAGCCAACACAATATTTTTCGGATATGAAGTTTTCTCCGAATTTAACAAATTAAATATAACCGAACTTTGAACACGCCTTCTCATTAGATGTTTGTATTTTTAGTTTTGTTCGGGACATAGTTTTGGCAGGAAAAAACCCACCACCCCGCGAGAGAGCTATATCGACCGAGCGGCCGCCGCATGTTTGAAGAAAGGATGTTTAAAATTAATAATAATGTTTATACTTGCATTTCAAAATAATAATGGGCCTCATGGTCTAACGCGCTACTCTCGCAGTTAGACTGCCAATGATGGGGAGATCGAGGTTCAAATCTCATTCAAAATGGCTTTACACACAAATGCGGGTACACTTCCTATAAATATAACCTCCTTTATTCCTAAGATTATTAACATAATTAGTAGGGCCTACGTAAGCGGGTAGTAAGATGCGGTGCTATAAAAATACACCTATTTTTTAAATGACTAACCATAAACTACTACTACTACTACTACTACTACTACTACTATTAATAATAATAATAACAATAATAATGCAGTGTTTGTCAAAGTGCATGCTTAAAAAGAGTACGTATTGTCGATTTTAAATAGCTAAAAACAGATAATTTATAAATTTGGGTTTAAAAATATATAGTTTATTTGGTATGAATAAAAGTTGTGTTAAAAATGCGGATTACGACCACCCAAGATTTGAAACTTTTATCCCAGACTTTCTCTGCCCGAACAACTTTCAGAAGCTCATCTTAAGACCGCATTTCTAAATAAGCTTAGGTTCCACATTTAAGATCGTTCAAGTAATATAGGGCAAAGGAAAAGAGTGGTTTTATTTATTGAAATAAACTATGGCTATTTTATGCTGGTTGAGTGTTAAAAGCAGTCTTCAGATTTAACAAAATAATCTTACAGCACAGTGTCTTACGACCCGTTCAGGTTACACGCCTATGTAATGTAAGGGATTATGAAAGTGGAATGCAAAGGAAGGGCACCCGCATTTGCGTAAAGGTAGAATAGAAAAGCATTTAGGAACACCCCCCTCAGTACAAGCGACCCAGATCAAATCCCGATCTCGTCTTTGGCAGTCTAGTCTAGGGGGCTCTTATCCTTTTATTACTCGCGGCCCCCTAAATAGCCTAAAATATTTTTGCGGCCCCCTAGTTTTTACTAACATTAATAAGTAAGATTTATTTAAAATAGTGGCTCTACTTTCTGATTATAATAACAAACAAATTAAAAAACAGAAATTAACTTAACCCAAATTTATTTAATGGGTTTTCTGCTGAGGAGTCGATTTCGCTGCTTCGTTTTAGTATTTATCATTGTGGCAAATCCCTTTTCACATAAATAAGTAGAAACAAAAGGCAGCAAATTTTGAATGGTGGTGGTAAACAGATGGGGATTATATTTTGTACTATCCGTGATTTATATTATGCATGCTACCCCTCCCCTCTATTACCCCGGAACATCGAGAGTCTGGACACATTTAGGCCCGTATCACACTAGGATGCAAAGGCAGCGCTGCCAGTCACAATGTACAGAGACCAATGGCGCATCACACACCTGGCAACGCTGCCATGGCGCTACTCTTTCGCAACAAACCCACCATCATAAAAAGTGCGCGGGTGAGTGATTTAGGTTTTTAATTGTTCGAGGCAGGAAGGTCAGAACTCAATAAACTGATACGTCGCGCATTTTAAATAAAGCCGCCAATAATTACTATTGGTGACCTTATCTTCAAACGCTCGACGTATCACTGCACAAGGGAGATGGACACTAAAAATGGGTGTCTGTAAAGGTTCTGACTAGCAAGTACGCCGCGCACGAGAGATACTTATGGTTTCATTGCTCGCAGAACACAGGGGTTGGTCGATGATGTCTTATGGGAGTCGTGAAAACATGTCTGTTCATTAGTGCACGCTCGTGGAACTTGAGGTACGCGCCAGGGACATAAGAGGTTGGTGAAGGAAGTCACAGCTCTTGCTTGGATCCGTCAAATAATTAGACGCAGTGCCGAGATATGTAGTTGTTGAGTGTTGGCGCACTTACTAGTAAGTTATTTAAAAGTGATACTTGAAACAGAAATCAAAAAAGATGTATACACTTTCTTATTTACTTTGGTGGGCGCTTTAAACTCTTTCAAAGGAGGCTCTAAAAAAACGTTACATTTTCGTAATAAAAGACTTTTATTATCTTGGTGTACACAAACGCCAACACATTTTGGAGCGCAAATGCGATCTCTCTTTCGTGGTCGATATATACTGCTAGTGTTGGCAGGGCCTTGCCGGGGGGCTGAGAGGTGTTTTGGAGGCTCCTTCCACAATGCCTAGCCTAATAGCGTTTTTGAATTCTTATAAACCTATTAACCCACAACCTCAATTACGTTTAAAAATTTTCCTCAGGGATTTAATCCTAAAATAATCCTTGACGTCTCATGTTGGGAGACACTCGTAAGTCGTCACAAGTAGAACCTTGACTTCTGGAAAATTAGACGTTTCTTGTTACGGTCTT
>CABFOW010001555.1:98326-141338 GCA_902141385.1 Timema californicum
CACACACACACACACAATTTGTGTTTTGCAAACACTAGAACCTCTTGTTAGCTGGTAATATGTATCTCGATCTTTACTTTTTTTTTCTTGCCTTGCTCGCATTATTTGTTAACCTGCGTATCGCGCTTTGATGTCTTGGATCAATGTTTGCCAGCTGTAGCCGGCGGCTCTCACCCTCTCTGGATCTGGTTTCATCTTCATGGCCGGCGGGTCACTCTACCTCTACGGAACTCCACTGGGCTCGAAAACAAAGTTTGTGTGTTTTGGATTGACAACGTGCACCGGGAAAACATATGAACATTTTTTAACTGGTTAGTTAAAAAAACAACTGAAAACAGCAGGGAAGTTAGCTAAAAAAAGTGAAATACTTCAAAGTTAAGAATTTAACCAGCAATACTACCAACTTCGGTGGCCGTATAGTCTAAGGCGTCACTATCGTACTAGACTGAACTGCCGATTACGGGGAGATTGAGGCTCGAATCTTGGTCGGGTGTGCTGAGGGTGGTTTTTACAAAAGGGTTTCCCACTCCACGAAAATGCGGGTACATTTCCTCCAAATATAACTTTCTTCATTCCTAAAACCACTATCGTAATTAGTACATAAGCGGATAACTCGAACGATTAGTTTTTTTATTTAGTACCGCGTCTCACTACGCGTTCGGGTTATACGCTTAGAAACTAATTACGCTAATGTAAGTGAACCCGCATTTGCGTGGAGGGAGAATGGAAAACACTTAGGGAAAACCTTCCGTTCACCCGAGCTTCGAACCTTGATCTCCCCGTTCTCAGCAGTCTAGTTCAACACGAAACTAGCGCGTTAGCTAACAACACCGAGATGGGTGAACGGTTAGTTGAGACGTGATTAAAAAAAGTGGTTGCCTTTGTAAAACTTAAAAAAAATATATGGAGTTTGGTATAATACAAATAGTGGAAACCCTAGCACATTGCTCTTTGTTTGCATTTATATCAGCAATCAACCCCTTAGCACAGTATTAAGTTATAACGTAACGTAGTAAACGGGTTGTTTATAGGATACAATTTGTTCAGGTGTGGTTACAAACACGATTATTCTGTTCTGGTTTTTCCACAGCGTCTCATATGAGTTCAGCATATATGCATGTATATTAGTGTTACGCAAGTGTAGTAGGGAGGGTGATAGTATTATTATTATTATTATTATTATTAGCACCTCGTCTTACTACCCGTTCGGGTTGTACGCACTTACGCTAATGTGTAATGGTAGGGTGACTGTGAGATGAAATGAAGGACCTACAGTTTAACGTGGAATCCGAACCACGGTGGAGGCCTGGTATTCCCCACATTCACAAGATGTCTTGTCAGAGGTGAAGGAAGGGTTTGGTGATCAGATAAATCTTTGCCGGGACCGAGAATTGAACCCCGGCCGCCAGCATAGAAGTCTGACACCTTACCCCTAGACCGCCAGGTCACCAGGGTGATAGTAGGATTTAAAGTAAATTTACCCGCACTTGCTTGGAGGGAGATAGGGAAATACCCTCAGTATGCTCGGCCGGGATTCGAACGCTGTTCTACCATTTCGGTTTCTGGTTCTGTCCAGGCCGACTCTTTCAAGCGCGTTCAGACAGGTCTATTGACCAGTTCAATATATGTATTGTAACGAATCGTAGTGGTTGAATGATTACTAATAGGCCTATAGTTTGATGGTTCGATAAAGAGGCAAATTATATCGGATGCAACAAAGATGGGGGCCTTCATTTATTCGAATTGCAGCAAAATTGCCAAATAGAGCCAAACGTTGGGTTTCTTAGCTAAATTGTAGGTACGAGTATTAAATTTTAAAAACGTTGTGTCAAAGGCGTCAATTTTGGGACAGATTTTTATTAGATGTTGCAATATCGGCCAGGGTGCACTGGGCTGGCTTTTCATATTATATTCACACCTTTATAATCTTCACATCCTCAGCTCTAACTCTGGGAAGGATGTTAGTAGCCTCAGTGTTTTATATTAACTATTGCTTTGTTTTTCATCTTTCTCCTAGGTGGTTTTCGTGTCATCCATTTGAAATGAAACTCTGAAACTCCAAATAATTTAAGACAAGTATAATTAATCTATTAGGAGATCCTTGCTTTCCTGGATGTGATCTGAAGGGTGCCAACGTGATTTATTGTATGCGTCATCCTAGGGGTGTATCTAAATAATATATGGAATTTTAATTGATTTATTCGTCTTAAGGTTGGAATGCAGGGAATAAGAGATAAGGCACATGTTTTTGCAGTTTTTATAGCGTGACGGTTTTTGACCAAAATAAATAAACTATATTTCACTACAAATATAAGAGTTTAATTTTCTTCAAAGGTGATATTAACAGTTGTTGAATATATGGCATGAGTTTAGCGGCATTAGATATCAAACTTTCTAATGAAGAGAAAAAGTTGTCACTAAATTCCAGAACACCCTGACAAGATATTCAACAACTGTTGCGGTCATCATTTGAAGAAAATTAAACTCTTCGTTTGTACTGAAACAATATTTTATCTATTCTGACCAAAAAAGTTTTGCTATAAAAAATGTAAAACACTTCCCTTAACTTACGTCCCGTATTATCTCGACCTTAAGGGTGCTACATGGGAGAGTACTGAGACGCGTTGCAGACGTTTAGAGATCCCATATTATTAATGAAGCGGTTTGATTTTTTTTTAAATTGTTTTGAACAAAATGTAGGCGAAAGTTATGACTAGCTAAAAAGTTTAAATTTTATGTTTAAATAATGAAAAAAGTTTTAAAATGTGCATAAAACCCTACCAAACAATCCCACATTATCTTAAAACTATTTTGTGAACCTATCAAAAACATGACTTTAAACTATATCTTAAGAATACTTGGCTATGCAACATTTTCATGGAGCCGTCGATTTAATTTGTTGTTGTGATATGTCAAAGTCGACATCATCATGAACTGTTTTCAGCCTTTGGCCATCTCCTCTGTCCTTCCACCAATCTTCCTCATGCACTCACGAAAATATCGAAGTAGCGGTGTAATATTTTATTTCCGTCATTCTTAGAATTAATTGAAGTGATTCGGCACCGTAAATAAACTAAAGTAAAGAGAAATTCTTGCAAAAAAATGCCCGAAAAATTGTTATTTACTTTTTCATCCTTTTTAAAGGGAAAAATAGAAATTCTCAGGTGTGGTCCTATTTTCCACTTAAGAGCAACTATTTAGTCTTGATGTCATTCATATTTATATTTTGTTCTGTTGCCAAAATCTCCCATCACCTTTTTGTCATGTCGTGAGCAAATGGGCGCATAATTCTAGTAAAGAAATATCCTCGTTTTAGTCGACGGAGAAGGTGTAGAGAACCATCTGCCCAGACCGTGTGATGTCGGCTCAAGTTATTTACTGGCGAAGATACCGGTTGTTTGTTTAAGGCCCGGTTACTCTGTTTGGCTGAGCATCGGTGCCAACATTTTGGGCCGATATATGAGATGCTTCCCCCCTGATACTCTACATCACGGTGAATTAGATGTCACTAATGGAGTAGGGCGGAGAAAAGTAAAGTTGAAAGGGAATATATCAGTATATGTGTAATGGAAGAGGGAAACCGTTTAGGAAAAAATCACCCACAATACACTGCCCGGATTTGAACCTCGATTTTTCTGTCATAGCAAACCAGTTTATTGTGAAAAGGACGCCCTAAACCAGGAATTTTAATTTTTTTTATTTCATGGTACTCTGAAAAAGGCACTAAAATGTTAAATCCGCCGTCATTTTTTTAGTAGAGATTTTATCACTAAAAATACAAGTATTCAGTGCCAGTTTCATAGTTAGACTTAGTACGCTTCAGGTCGGCGCTATACTAAATACATGACAGTTTATAAAACATTATAAACATAGGAATTGTAAATAAGCTTAGTTTAAGATTAGATAAGACTTAGAAAATTAATATTTTTTATCAAAGATTTAGTATTAAATACAGTCGAATCCTAGCTAAACTCGAATGGAATGGGACAGTTGTTATATGAAACGGCCCCATTTAATTCGAGTATACTTAGATGTAATGTATATTTTATAGTACCGTGCTTGAGGCGTAATAAGCCCGACTATAAAACTGGCCCTAAGATTGTGTTTAGAATTAAAAGTTTAGTAGCTAGCATTAAAATCCCTGTGCTATTATTTGGTTTAAGTTGATCCTTAATCAATCATGTTCTTTTATGAAAAACATACTTTGGTGATTTTTTTCTTCTTCTATTCTTCCTCGCTCTTTTTCGACCTTTCTAAAACGCTATCCTAGACCTTGTGATCAGCGAAGCGGGAGGGTGAATTCAATCAATACGCTTGGACCTGTTGTCCTCAAGATAAGAAAAGTATATTATTACCTCACTTTAGCGCGATACTCTAAATAAGTCTCTGTTAAGCTTATAGTTTGGATTGAGAATGATTTGTTTTTGTTTTTCCTACATCTACTTTGTGATAATGAATTGAAACCAGTAGTTAATCATGTGTTCACCAATTCAATATGTGGTGTTGTAAAGTAAAGATCTACTTAGTCGGAACGGAAGAACATGTTTCTTTGAGATTAACATTTATCTTCAAACTTTATTTTTATGTTGAATGAATAAAATTAAGTCAACTTGTACGAAAACCAATTCCTTTGATGTCGCGCTTTGTACAATGAGACGTTACAGCTCTTAGATTGTGTGCGGCGCTGACAGGCCGAATCTTGCTCCTTTCGGAGGAGGGGGGGGGGCGTTCTAAACAGTATTATTACTGTAGCCTCGCTTCCTGTCGGTGATGGGCTGTTAGTGGGTTGTCAGATCTCCCTTGGCACCTGCTGAATGCCACATTTCTTCACTCTTTATTCACACTTGGCCTACAAAAAGCCGGTCATCTCAGGCCTAAAAAAACTTTTCAAAAGTGTGTTTAATCATATCTAAAAGTGTTTGACTAGTGAGAAAGTAACAATTATTCACTAAAGTCGCATATTTGTTATTTAGGTTATATTTTCGGCTGTATTGTATATGGGTATTTTCCCTTCTTAATTATAGTTCATACAAATCAAGAATTTTATTATATTGATATTATTTATAAAAAAACACAGCGTGTAAACCGTTTCTAAAGTGATAACAAACCGAACTATCCAAGATATTTGGGAATAAAACACTTATTAAAATAATATTTTTAATTATTTCTAAAGGATGCATTCTTTTTCGCTTGTCTTACTGGAAATATTCCTATACCATGCAGAAGTTTCATTTTGAGCTACATCTTCTCATAAAGTACCTAACACAACTGAACTGCTATTCATTTTGTGTTTGGATGAACTTCGGGTCATGAAGTCGTTCATCTGAAATGTGCATTGCCAAAAGTACAGAAATCATTTTGTTCAAGTCTTAAGAATGTCATCGCAAGCTAGGCGGCCGCCCTATCTATAACTTCCAATAGCTCCTCCCATTTCGGGCATTCACATTTTCGAGCAAACAATGTTAAACATATTGATCACTTTTTGGCTCTCAATTCAATGTTAAAGGTCCCACCAGAGAGACGTTGCACTGAAGCATTGGTGGAATCAAAAGAAGGGTTACCTGTTTTGAACTCGACACCTTTTTACGAGAATTTAAGAAACTCTTACAAATAAAATGATTTTGGTTTAACACGAGGTTGTAGATTCGGAAGCAATCTAAAAATGTACCGATTCAGACTCCGGAAAATTTATAACACTTAATGGTATGCATCTCATTTTAATTTTATACATTTTTAGTCTATATGGCCAATATTTGTAATGTGGATTGGCACATTTATTTGCACAAAGCCATACAACTTCCCATAAATTAAGCTTTAGATTTTTGTAGAATTTTACCGCAGTAATTTTGTATTTACTAATTAATATACTTAATCCATTTATGTAGTCGGAGTTGAAGGCTTAGGTACTGACTCTAATAATAATAATTACTGGCGCCCACTTAATGGCGTGTGATTTTACTCTGGAAATTCCCAATTTATTTTGCCGTTGTATCCGCAACATTTTTGGTAAAGTGCTATTGGAAACTTCGATCTACTGCTAGAACATTATTAGTCCATTTAATTATTTTGTTATCACCGCGTCTTACTACCCATTAGTATTATACACAAATGTACAAATTACTCTAAAGTCAAGTGTGTTGGGGATTAGACAGGTTGAATTTAGAGGAATTGTATCTTCATTTGAGTGGAGGGAGAGTGAAAAACCATTTAGAGAAAAACACCCGCAGTACACTAGACTGGGATCGAACCCAGATCTACCTGTTATCGTCAGATAAGTCTATTGCAAGAGTAGCCATGTAACCACCGAAGCGGGTCCAGTTAAATAAAAAAAATGGCGGGCGTTCCTTTACCGGTATGGCAGTCATTATGTATACTTTCAACTAAAATGATTGGATATTTGCTTGAATTTAATAATGTTTGCAATGTGAGTTTTTATCTCACTTTGTATTTCAATAATTTTACCAAGCTTTTGTTTGGCTAAATATTGATGAGTTTAAAATCACATTTGTTGAAAGAGGTAGTATGTAAAAGAGGAGGAGGAATCAAACTTTTAGCGATAAATATGTAAAATTTGAATTTGTGAACCTAACAGACATGTCCGACCCTCGGGCTCGATTTCGTTCTGTGCGGCCCGCCAAATCACATTGAAATACTTCAAATTGCAGACGTAAACAAATCATTTTCTGTAAAACATAAATCCAAACCTTCATTGACACGTTTCTGTTCACGCTTGTGAGCTGTAGGGTGGGCGGTGTAGCGCATTCCTCCCTAAACGGAAACTAAAATAGGAATTATTGGAAGAAAACCCCCTCCCCCCGCGCTCTTTTCATTTTAATTGGTGTGCATTAATCTATTTTTAATATGATCAAATTATCCTACATATTAATTTCGCTGTCTCATAAAGAATACATGACACTCCAACACGAGGCGATGCTCGATTCTAGCTAAATGAACAACCCCACTATCCTTGGCTACAGAAGGATCTACAATTTAAGTTGTGACATATTTACTCACCCAATTTGTACTAACTATACCGTATTAAAAGATGTTGAGTAGCTGGTAAAATAGCCAGTGGTACTGTGGTGTGTTTTCTTGTTTCTGGTGTTTCCAAAGAGGTTATATCTGTCGCATGTTTACGACCTCCTTGGTGAGGTGTATTAAGTAGACAGTTATTGTCTTCGCCGAAACAAGACGACACTGCTAGCGGATATGACGTGCGAGGAATGTTAACCACAATATAGCCCAAGCTTTTGCATATTATTTATTCATATATATATATATATATACACACATAAATATACTAATTTTATCTTGGATAAAATAACAAGTCTACCGTTCATGGAAGTAATGAAAAAGTTGTAAAATTGGCTTCCTGTTAGTAAATTATTTTGAGCCAAGTCATTGTTCATGTAAAATAGTATTTTTTCATACCAACTTTGATCTAAATCAGTTTAAATTTACAACTCCTTCCCATTGATGACATACTTCAGAAATGAGAAAATCTTAGAAATCAGCAATTTTAAATTAAAAACTAATTCAGAGGAAATGGTTAGTAACGTTTTTAAGCATGGAAGGAAGTTTTATTGGTGGATGTTTGGTTCTTAGGCATCTATTACCATCTTCTTGTTTGACTGTCTTTTGTTTTAATAGTATCTGATCTTTTGTCTTATAATGAATACATTATCATATTTACTTAATTTGAATACATAGATTGTTTTATTTTAGTCGTGAATATGTATGTATAGATAATGGAAAAGTCATTATGGTAGACGTCCTGAATAGACAAAATATATTATCCTAACTAAATAAAAAAAAAAAAAATTGGCTGAACGAGGACGAGGAAGATTCGAAACAAATACGCTTTAGTTGGAAATTAAAAGTGAGATTTCACGCATTTCACATTTACTAAAGAAACGAAACGTTTAATTTTGCTAACTATATTTAGTTTTTTTTTGTTTAAATAAAATCTGCAGTGACACTTGAGAGGGTGTAGAAAAATACGGCCGTATGCATAATGTGTTGTTACCGAGAGCGGATGAACTGCGCATTGCATACCTTTTTGTCTTGTCGCCCAATATAAACTGGTAGGAAAGGTATGCAGGTGGCGGTACTGATGAACCTCCCAGCATTCCCAGCTATCGGAGCAAGACAATGGGTGGCAACCTGCCACGTGCCCTGGCCGGTAAGACATGCGCGGGAATATATAGTTCACAACTCATTTCATTGGGATCTTTTTATATATTTATATGTATTCACGTGGTGTTGCCAGTCTATTGTGTGTATCTGCCAGACACTATTATTAACTTTACCCGAGTTTTAGGCAAAGTACGTTGAAACAAAGGGAGGGCAGAAAAACAAAACACATTCGTTATTGCTGATTCACACGTTCACCGAAAAACAAACTCAGAACAAAAATATAACCACGTGTGACGATTTCTAAACCAAGTGTTTGTAACGTACTTATGGAACTACCCCTTGTTTGACGTCAATTGTGACATACCAAAGTAGGATGCACCTTATCGAGACGTCACTTGTTACGTTCTGCCTGAATGCCGTCACGTTGGGCGCCATTGTAATGTACTAACTTCACTTTGGTTTGAAGAATTTATATATTACAAATAAATGTTTTCGAAAATAGATACTTTTATATAAACTTTAATGGTATAATGTATTACATATCACTGTCGTTTGAAAAAGAATGATGGAAACCATTTAGGTAAAAACACCTTGGCCGTAATTCTAAACACAACCAAGCTAACATTATCAAACTATACGAGATTGATACATATCTCTCTCGTCTGCCGAGGAAGAGTAGAATGACGCGTCTACCAAGCTAGCGTCTTCTCGAGTCGAGCCGTGTGAACCCCGTAGTTCACACCCTCGAACCCAGACCACTCCTTGCTTTCTTTCCATCTACCAATGGGGTTAGTTTTTAATTAGCGCGCATTTAAGAAAACAGACGCGTTACTCTGCACCTGCTATTTATTTACTGCGTATTACAACCCGGAAACAAAACGATGCTTCTGACACGTGCAGTTAAAATAAAAGAAAAAGAAACATGGCCGTAGTATAGAAAAGATGAGTTTACTTTATATTAACTGAAAAGAAGAAATATTAATATATTTACTTTAAAATATGATCTCGAATATTAAAAAGACAGGAAAAATCGATATCATTACATGTTTTAGTTGAACAATTTTTAGCTTGGTCCTCTTTGCTAGATAACTTCCTGATAAACACAATCAAATCTCAACACCAACCTAGTAAAATGAGTGCGCATTCGTTGTTGAGCTATAAAAAGGCAGACAGCTTCATTGACTGTTGTAGGGAGATTTTGGAAATACTCGTTAAATGGAAAGCAGGTGTATTGACGTATTAATTCGTATCAGGAAACAGCTCTATAGTTTGAAACGATGCACCGTGACAATAATTTAAAATACATTTTTATCCTCTCGAAAATAAAATATGTTGATAACCAGGTTTTTAAATTTGCGCTGCTTTTCTGCTAACGCGCGAGTTGCCGTGCCATTCAAATAGATTATAATCTATCTACATTGTCGGCGAACGCGTCATCAAGCTTAAGGCTCGTTTTGTCTAGTTTGCTGGTGATAAAAAGTCGGGGTTCGTATCTTGTATTGATATACTGAGATGTTTATTCCTTATTGGTGTCTCATTTTCCTTCTTTCAGACACTAGCATATTTTTCATCCCTGCCCAATTATTGTAAAAAATGCAGACAATCCGGGCTGTTTGCAAAACTTAAAAGGACTGTAATAAAGTGACCACGTTAGTGGGAGATATCATGCCGGGGAACGTTTATGGTTTAGCTAGAAAAATTTGCTAGACCTTTCCGTCAAGTCACTTGACTTTGTGCGTATTGTATCAATACCTATAAAATAACAATACTATAAGGGTGACCTGGCGGTCTAGGGGTAAGGTGTCAGACTTCTATGCTGGCGGCCGGGGTTCAGTCCCCGGTCCCGGCATAAATTTATCTGATTACCAAACCCTTCCTTCACCTCTGACAAGACAACTTGTGAATGTGGGGAATGCCAGGCCTCCACCGTGGTTCGGATTCCACGTTAAACTGTAGGTCCTCCATTTCATCTCACAATTACTCTACCATTGCACATTAGCGTAAGTGCGTATAACCCGAACGGGTAGTAAGACGCGGTGCTAATAATAATACTAATAACAATACTATAATAAAATGTTATAATGACTTAACAGCAAAAAAAAGTTTTATGTGTTTTAAAAGTTGCTCTAAATGTCCAGTTGTAAAAATAAAAACCAAAATACAGCTATATCTTAACAAACGCCGTCTGGATATACCTAGAGTCCATTCATTCCCACTGGAGTGGAGTGACAACTGGCAAGAGTTGGCAGATCGATTGACTTTCTTCTGCAAGACGATTTTCTGTCTCTTTTTGCATTCAAAACTTTCTCAAAAAACCATTGGTTTCTAGCCATTTTTTCTTTCAACAGTTCTTACATTTAGTGAAACACAAACTTATGAAAATAACTGCTTGACTGTCTTTTTTTTGTGGAAATGGCGTGTGGAGTTCACTTACAATATGCTTTACAAATGAGAGCTTTTCAAAAGATGAATTCTATTCATAGATTAAGATTGTGAACTTTACTACGAAACGAGGGTCGTTAGTGACTTCATACAAACTTTTCGGTTGAACAAAATAAAAAACTCCCAATACGTTTGATTAATAATATAATAATACTAAGAAAATAATAACTATTTCCACATTAGTGACGCCTGTTAAGTAGGAGCTCGTCATTATTTATTTTAGAACTACGTATTACCCGTTCGAGTTATACGCTTAAGTACTAATTACGCTAGATGGTTAGGAATAGGGAAGGTTGGATTTAGATTAAGTGAACCCGCATTTGTGTGGAGCGAGAGGGGAAAACCATTGAGGGGCAAACAACCCCCAGTTCACCAGACTCAGATTCGAACCTTGATCTCCTTGTCCTCGGCAGTCTAGCTCAATACAAAACTAGCGGGTTAAACTACACCTCAGGTGAATAGCTCGTCACTGCTCTCAAGGTTCGGACGTGTTGATTTGCTGTCGAAGCTAATACCAAACGGGGTCCTAAACGATTCTACTTATAATACTTATCGATTGTGTTAGTGAAGTTTAAGCGGTTGCTCAAGTACTATAAAATTTAAGAATTAAATAGCCAAAGCTATTATATATGCTTTTAGTGAGGATTTACTTCATATAGATATAATATTTTTGAAAGTTGAAAAATGACACCTGGACACGGGAATCGAACCCGGGACCTTTGGCTTATTACGCCAATGCCACTGAACTATCCAGGAATCGTCCCGTTCCTAGGGTCATTCTTCACTCACATTTTTTAAGGCAGAGTCTATGATGGACGTGAGGAAATCGTCGGCAACAGATGTGTGATTTTATTAAGATCACAAACTGTCGGATAACGCAGCCACCTTCGACTTGGTAGTTGGCTTATTACGGTTTTGGCAACTTTCGAGAGACACCCGAAAGTTTAATGATCCTCACAAAGACTGATGACAGGATTCAGAAGAAGAAAAATGCTCAAAGTGTTCTATCTATTCTTGCCATCACTATAGGGATATTTGATTTTGAACCGTAACTTAATATATTATTGACTTGTTCTCCTTTATATTTCTTTCGTTATTTTTATTTTAATAACCCAGAGATGGCAATCCCGCGCTAACAATCAATAGTTGTCGTTAGACACTGCAAAAATTACTATTCTTTTATCTGCTCCGAATATGAACGTTCGCGACAAACTGAAAGTAGACACCCCCGCTATCCTAATAATCATAATAGTAACAACAATTATAATGGAGTGCAAGATAACAAAATAAACTAACATTCGTTTGTATCTATTAGGGGGTATTTCCCTCTCGTTTAAAAGCCGCTAAAATACCTCGGTGTTGAAAGAGTTCAATTAATTTCCAAGAAGGACGTAATAGTGTACAAAATGTTGTTGCTGTAAAATAAATAGACTTTTATTGCTGACAGATGTATGGATCCATCTAAAAATGCTCAACTCTCAGCTACACAAATTAACTGTACGGGCGTGGTTGCTACTGGCTTGAACGGAGCAAGTACTTACATTGATTTACAGCGGTCTTTGCTTCTTTGAGTATGCGTTCATTCACTAAAATAATTGATTTGAATTTGACTTTTTTTTTCTTATACAGTAAGGCTTCAAATATTTGTTGCTTTAATCTTAAACTTTAGTGCCACTGCTTTTCAGGAATTAATCAGGGTTTAATTTATCATACAAGCAAAGCATATACTACTGACCAGGGCCGTAAATTAACAAACCAAACACAACAAAAGTTAAATAAGCTTTCATTGTGCTTTTAAGGCGGGGTGGAAATAATAGCGACATAAGGTATGTATTTTTACGAGTTATTTTCTTTAACAAAAACACCTTAATTTTCTACACACACTAATCTACATCGTTATTAAATATTTATCTTGAGCATCCAGAATTTGAACAGGACTATTTCTCGCCGTTTAAAAACTGTATATTCAATTGTCCCCATAGTCAACAGGACCTGCGGGCCTATCCCGGAGATGTTGCGAGTTATCTCACTACGGCGAATATCGCCAGGCTCAACTCGAACTCGTAATTTCATATCGGTTAAGTAGCAATTCCTGAGTTTAAAATCTCGCAGTTCGTGTTGAGTCTCCTAATTTCGTATTAAGCAAAAAATTTCGAACTTCCGGTGTCGAGAATTGTTATTTTAGATGTACTTTGTAGCTGTTTGAACGCACCCTTCAGCCATTTAAACAATATAATAACAATTATATCTTAGTTTTATCTCGGTTTTATTTTTTGTTGGTTAAGCTTAGCTTGATAAAGTCTAAATAAAGATGGATGCAAAGAAAATAAGCAAAGAGCCAAAGCAGATTATACTTGATGTATGGGTTATGTTTCTTTGATTCGTTAAATGTTTAAATAAAAAACTTACCAGTATAACTTATCACATCATGTATGATCTATCTTAATAACTTTAATATGTACCTAAAAAGCCAAAATTAAGTAACATACAGCATATTGATGGAATACCTTTCTATTTGAATAACACCGTTTATTAAGCCTGAAAAAAATAATAAATTTCTTATCACTCAGCTCAAAAGCGTATTCGCGTTCACGAAATATACGTGGCATTTTATTAAATTCTTCAAGTTCTCTTATTATTAATTAGTCTATCCATACTTCCTCCATTTTACATTTTGGCCAACAACAAATACTTCAGAACTATCTGTTGCGAGATTGATGATTCCGAGAGGTAGAACCGCAGTGAGATCTATCCGAATGAAAACAATCTCAATCCGTAACGAATTTTATTTTCAAGAATAGCTAGTTAGAAAAAGTTTCAAGGTTGTGTCACGTGAACCCCCGATCTCTCATTGGAATAAACTCGAAACATCTCGGGGATAGGCCCTCTGGATTTTAATGACTTCGTCTTTTCTTTGGTTTATCACACTGCTCATATTCACATACATTTTGTTCGTGATCCTCTGGTTGTTGAAACGTTTGTATCACTGTTTGTTATTTTGGATTTTATGTCATATTTTATTGATTAGCGTAATTTTTTGTCATTTTTAGGCATTTAACTTTAGTAAGTGTATTTTTAACACAAGTTCTCGGAATGAGAAGAACTTTGTATTCCCTTTACTCGTCTGGTTATAAAATACCCATTCCTAGTTAGACAACACAATTCAACTGGAAAGGGTTGCGTCGGGAGGTAGAGGTAGATATTTGTAAATCAATATTATATTCAACAAGGCGCAAGAGTTTAATTGTTAACCTAAGGTCTTTATAGTGGATATATTTGCTCAAGTTACAAGTTACAAGTTTTTTTAATATACCCTAGATTTTTAGATAAGTACTGTAAATCTCAACTCATATTTGGAAGTCTTCTGTCCATTATATAGGCCATTTTTTAATAATCTTTTGATCATCAAAGTCCGGGCCCTGCTCATAATTAATAAATAAATAACTGATGAGGTTACCGTGTGTAGAAAATTAACTAAATGTTTCTACAACAATATTGACCTTAACTGTGTTTCCTCTTTCACAGTGATGAAATTAACGATCTGGGACCGGATGTTGTGTCTGTTCTGGGTTTAAGTTAGTTGTAAAGTCGTGTTTTAATATAATCATTTGGTTCAGAAAATGCACGTTAAATATCTCAAATAAATGAAAACATAAATTATTTTAACTTTCGTTTCAACTCTCCTTTATAGTAACATGTATCTCTAAAATTTTAGTTCATTTAATAACTAGGTTGACTAAACCAACGAAATTACATTAGTGTTTTAATACACTTTAGTGTCAATACAAGCCTATGAAAAACCGGATAGGGCGGATTAATTTTTAAGAAGTAAGATATTATTGGCTTAAGAATAAGCTGCGAAACAACTGTGAAAATGCTATAGCGATCGTTTCAACTTTTTGTTCTGTGGGGCCATCTAATTTACCCTCTTCGGTGGCAGCTTCGAGCAAGCTGTCGCTCTCGCTAAAGACGGGACTATCATTGATTGATAAATCGGTTCTTGAATCCTGGTCGGGAGCACTGGTGGTGATCTTTCCTAAATTGCCTTCCACACAAATGCGTGTACACTTTTTCTAAAGTCAACCTTCATCATTTATACTTTAACGTGATTGGTACAAAAGTGAGTAACCCTAACAGTTAGTAAGATGCGGTGCTAAAAAAAACTTTTACTTGGATCAAAACAATTGCTAGAGAGCCGCTTTGGTGGCAGTATGGTCTAAAGCGCTACTCTTTCAATAGACCGACCTGGAGATGACGGGGATATCGAGGTTTGAGTCGCTCAGGTATGCTGAGGGAGGTTCTTTCGAAATGGTTTTCCACTCTACCTCCACGCAAATGCAGGTACACTTCCTGTAAATATGACCGTATCCCTAAACAACACTAACCTTTAGTACATATAAATACAGCCCGGGCGGGCAGTAATACGTGATAAAAATTGTTAGTGGATTATGAAAGTGTTTTATTTATTTACAGATAATCTGTCAAAATTTTATTTTCCACTCCAAATTATGCCCCAAGGCACTTTCATACTCGTCCCCGTTCAGCCAACAAGGCTTGAGACAGGTTGGTATTATTGACTTGGGTTTGCGCCCAGCGCTGTCCTCCGACCTATTCGGTACAGGAGACGTGTGTTATGCTCCATTACAAACGTTGATCGCGCTCGTATCAGACAGGTGTCAGGACCAGGTGATCCGCTCACCGCGAGTTCTCTCTCACGTGGCTCTTTCATCATGATCACGTGGTCTCGAGGAGAAATGGGGGTTAAATCAACAGTTTCGAGAGCGTGACTAATGCTGGGCGACTTGTGATGATGGATGGGTGCGTTGCGAGATCAGGCCCGCTTTTCACCGTGAGATGGCAACGTTGACAGTCAAGTCGGACACGATAGCAGCCTCCACCCACCCCTTCCGATGCACGGGTCATCCGTCATGTGTGGCGGTATGTTTTACCAAACAGGATGCTCTAACTCTATGGTAGGATTTTGGTAGGAAGAAAAATTAGAATGAGTACAACTTGAACAGTTAGTAATATTAGGCGACATACTTTTTTGGGGTCAACATTTCTAACATTATACTATTTAGTAGCCCCCCAATCGTGCGACCTAAACGGGAGCGAAAAGTGGTCGGGTCGGATAATACGGAAACAAGGGGAGGGGCTGGAACGAAACAAATTAAATGTAAGCGCAGAATATTTATGAAATAAGGATTAGTGATTACTACAAAGTATAAATTGCGCAATAAATTATTAAACAATTTTTTAATCATGTAAACAGAACAAAGAATTTTAAATCAATTAAATACAACATTTATTATATACTGTACGAGTAGAATACAAAATACAAAAATCACTATTTAAAAATTGCCTATTGAAGTTTGTTGCCCAGCTTTACTTCTCTTCCTTGCGGTGAGATTACGTCATCCGCCTTCTAAAATGCTCTGTAAAGATATTTGAGATTTTAACATTTTAAAATTATTTTTTACCAATTATCACTGACTATGCTTGTTGCACTCTGCATTTGGATGCAATAATATGATGGAAAAAGTTCTAATAAATAGTCTAGACGGCAGGCCAATTTAGTTGGGGGGGAATGGTACTGCCATTGGCCGTTAGAGGTGACTCAGCTAACCACGTTAGCCCTGCTGCTTAGTGCGTGTTGAAACTTGGATGGTGTTAAGTCATTTTGTATATTTCCCTCTATTAATACCTTAGTTTGTGTTATTGTGTGTTTTTGCTTTTCTTGTGTGAACTATTGAGACGTTCCGGTATTTTTAGGTAATAGTTAGTACAGTGTTCTTAACGTAATGGCAACTGCTAAACTTCGTGGTTGTGTAAACCACCCCGATAACTTTTGCTATGTATGTGGTATGTTCACTCCTAAAATCCAAACAAAGCCAATTACTGACTTAGTTAAGAAGGCTTATAAACTGTACTTTGATTGTGCTCACTGAGAGCAGAATAAACCCTTTGCACCTCATATTGCTTACATAACCTGCACAACTACCCTTATAGAATGGATGAAAGGAAACTGTTGAGCCATATCGTTTGCTGTTCCAATGGTTTGGTGCGAGCCAAAAGATTATGGACGGTTATTTTTGCCTGACAAATATTACAATGCATTCCAGTAAAACTAATCATACAATTAAATTCATAATGTTTCTTCCGTTCATATGCCTGTACCTCATAGGAAAGGCTCACCGTTTCGTGCTTGTCACTTGCAAACTGCATCAGAATCATCAGAGGAAAGTGAATCAGAAGATGCACGACCTTTGGTAGAGTACATTCCTGCAACTCATTACAGGTCGCCTCGCCTCATAGAACAGAAGGAACTGAACGATTTGGTCCGTGATTTGATACTTTCTAAACAGCAAGCTGAACCTTTGAGTTTTAGACTGCAACAATGGAACCTTCTAGAGCAAGAAACAAATATTTCAAGTTTTAGAACAAGAACTAGCTGTTTGTCTAGATATTTTGAGATGAAGAATTCAATGTGTGTGTGCACATACGTGAATGGTTTGAATATGGAGTTGGGTGTTCAACATAATCCACATGAGTGGAGAATATTTTTTGATTCATCTAAAGCAAGCTTAAAAGAAGTGCTATTGCATAATGGCAACAAATTTACATTAGTGCCTTTGGTACATGCGGTAGACTTGAGGGAAAATTATGGAAGTATGGCTTTACTGATAGAGGGAATCGAATATAAAGATTATGAGTGGCAGATATGCCGTCATTTAAAAGTTGTCGCACTTCTTACAGGTTTACAGGGTGGTTTCACAAAATACTGTTGTTTTTTTGTGCTTGTGGGACAGCCGCGACACCAAGAACCACTACAAATCAAGAAATGGCCTATGAGGAAATTATACATGGCTAGAAAGGAAAATGTGAAATTTATTCCATTGGTTGAGTCGAGTAAAGTCATTTTGCCTCCGCTTCATATAAAGTTAGGCTTGATAAAGAACTTTGTAAAAGCTCTTAATAAAGGTCAGGCCTTTAATCATTTGAAAAAAAATTCCTAAGTTAAGTGAAGCAAAGCTAAAAGAAGGTATATGAATTGGGCCACAGATTAGGGCATTGTTGAAATATCCAACCTTTGATGCTAAGCTTACAAATATCGAGTTAGCCGCTTGGTCCTCTTTCAAAGCCGTTGTTTACGGACTTTTGAGCAACAGAAGAGACGATAAATATGTTTCCATAGTGAGTGGTTTATTAGACAACTACAAGAGCATGGGGTGTAGAATGTCACTAATGTATTATTATTGTCTTTGTATTATTGCTGTGTATCTTGGAAATGTGACGTAATAGAGAGAATCTGTATTTTCCACTGAACTCAGCACCCGAAAATAGTTAAATTTACTCATTTACAAGCCAGATACAGAAAAAAAGTTTCAATTTTCTGACCAGGGTAATCGGACTTTACTGTATTAGTTAGTAATATTAATTGATAGGTATTGATTGTATCTATCAAGTTCTTCCTACCCGAATCCCACTATAATATCTGCTATAGTTGACAAACCACTGAACTAAAATAACTTAAGAGCTAATTTTAAGGAAACCTCATAGGTTTAAAATCCAGGGGCTCCCACTTTAGAGCCCGGATTTATAACTGCTCAGCTAACTTCCTGCAATAAATGATTAACTTGGTATCCCAAAGAACATCATGGTTCACCAAGCTATCACCACCATGCTTCTCTGGGTTGCTCCTTTTATTAACTGGCCATTTAATATTCTTTTACACGCTGAAATAAATTGGAAATATTTCAAGCTATCCCTTCCCACCCGCTACCACAAATTTTTGGTCCCCACATTTCCATTTTGAAGTTTTAATAAGTTATCATTGAGTCATTTGATATGGTTCTTTTCTTGGGTTGTCTTTTAAGGTTATAAGTTTTTGTAATCATGATTTAATATTAACTTTCGATCGAAACTAATTTTGGACATACATTTTCTCACATATATATCAAGTGTCTCGTTTGACATGTATTCGCTTAATTTAATCATTTTTGATTACCACGCTTTTTTACCCGTTCGGACACTACATATTAACGCTAATGAAATGGATTAGGAAATGTACCCGCATTTCTGTGCAGAAAGAGTGAAAACCCATTCTGTAAAAAGGGCCCTGAATCCATCCGAACGGGTATTTGAACCTCGATATATCTTTCACCGGCATTCTTGTATATTGTGAGAGACGTCTTGGATGATGCGACCACTGATGTGTGGTACAAATTGCAGAAAGTTTTCATTTTATTTTAAATTATTCTTAGAGTTTGCGCTTTAGGTTTACCCCTGAATCACAAACTAGATTGGTTTCTCGTTTCACTATGTTACTTTTTTACTTTCTCATATCAAGATAAAAAATTGCGTTCGTGAAAAAATCAAGTCTTTTTTTAATTGTGTGAAGACGAACCTAAAAAAGGTGAATTTCGCCTAGCCACGGATATAAAACGGATAGAAGAATTTTGTTCAAACTTAGATTTTATAAAGCTACGCCACAATTTTTGTTAATATCTCTTCAATTAAGGGTAGTTTACTGATGAGTATCTTCTTTTTNTTACTTACAAATTTCTTAGAAAACGCCTCTAGCGATTTTGTTTAAAATGCCAATCTAGGACATGACAAATAGCACTGTAGTTTGTTTTTGATCAAAAATTCGATAGAGTTTAGTTTACTGATGGGACATTTTTGAAAATTTTAAATATTTCGAAAAAAGCTCTAGCGTTTTTGTTCAAAATGTATATATATGTAAATCGTGTGATATGACAAATAACAATGTATAGTTTTTTTGGAGGCAAAAGCTCATCTATACCGAAGACTTATTTTTCAAAAACTTGAAATATTTTACAAATGGCTCTAACTGTTTTGATTTAGATGTAAATTTGGGGAGTGTTTGATATGAACATGATAAATAAAGCTATATACTTGTTGTGGGGGTTGGGGGGAAATTATGTTTCTTTTTTTTAAAGAAAGCCTTAGTTATTTGGTTCAAAATTGGTATCGGGGGACTATTTTACCTAAATAATAATGTATCTCTAGTTATCAAAAATAAATTAATTTAAGCATAGCTTACTTTTATTTATATATATATATATCAAATTTGAATAGTTTGGAAATTGACCTTGAAAATTGAATTTAAAATAGGAATTTGGGAATGATTTGTTATGATAAATTAGAACTAGTTACCCGCCTCGGTAGCGTGGTTGGCTAACGCGCTAGTCGTGTTGAGCTCGACTGTTGAGGACGGGGAGATCGAGGTTCGAATCTCGGTCGGGTGAACTGGGGGTGGCTTTTCCTAAATGGTTCTCCACTCTCTCTCCACGCATATGCGGGTTCATTTCCTCTAATTCAACCTTCCCAATTCCTAATCCATTAGCGTAATTAGTACTTCCCCGGCCCCGGCATAAATTTATCTGATTACCAAACCCTTCCTTCACCTCTGACAAGACATCTTGTGAATATGGGGAATGCCAGGCCTCCACCGTGGTTCGGATTCCACGTTAAACTGTAGGTCCTCCATTTCATCTCACAATCACCCTGCCATTACACATTATCTTAAGTGCGTATAACCTGAACGGGTAGTAAGACGCGGTGCTAATAATAATAATAATAATTATTATTACTTAAAAGCGTATAACCCGAACGGATAGTAAGACGCGGTGCTAAATATTATTATTATTAGAACTAGTTTTTATTTTCACAAATATTAAATAATTTTAGGGTGGCCTACAAATAATTAACTTTTGAAAATTTAAATTTTGTTAAATATAATCAAATAATCTAGTTTAAATTTATATATAAAGTGTAATTATTGTGATTAATAAGATGATGTGTTGGTTATTATGAGGAAGGGTAGGTTACTAAAAACCTAATTTTGAAAATTATCTTCGAAACCATAATACAGAATACGAGAAAATGTGCGATTGGGTCGTACCATTTATTTTAAATCTTTGTACTGATAAAACAGTTTAATATTTAAATTATGAAACTCTGGCCAGGTCTTGCATAAAAAGTTGTAAAATGCTGTTCTGTGAAAGCCAACTTTATTCGAGCCTTTGAACTTAGTTAAACTAATATTTTCGAATCTGTGTCAAACCTCAAAGTCCTGAGAGCACAACTCATTGTAGGCAAAGTATAAACTCCCGTTACAAATCCTTGTTGTTAATGACCAATGTCTGGTGTTATTGTCGACATAGTACTGCACATCTGGAGTGGACTGCACGTGTAACAATGATACTATCCCACCCGCCCCCCATCCCTAGCTACAAGGCTCATGTTCTGGCGACCTTGTTCTCTCCCGTCTGCGGTCGTAGTTGTTTGACGGGAGAATAGTGGCTGGAATGTGCGTGCGGTTTCCGCGCCAGACGGAGTGAAGTGGTCGCTTGATAGAGTCAAATTCGAGAGAAGGCTTATTGATTACATCATCTCATCAACACAAATAAACATGCATTAACTGCTCCAAGGGGCTAGCTAGTCAGTCGTCTAGTCTTCACAAAGGGGTATAAAAAACTTTTTTAGACGCCAAACTTTTGTTTGGATGTCGTCCCGTCTAGAACTTGACGTTTCAATTTTTAGCTCGCTCATTTGTTTCTTTCTTCTCTGCTTTTTTCTTTTGTACCTTTTGTTGCTTGCTGTCTTACTGAACAGTTTATATCTATTTTGACGCATTAATGTTCTATTTTATATTTGCGTGCTTGTTATGAAACTTTTTTACTTGCCTTATTCCAAAATTTCATTTTATTTAAGTTAGTAGACTGGCTCTATTTTTATTTATAAGTTTTTAAATATCTTCATAATATCATGACCCGGATAAATTTTCAAAATAAAATATAATTCGATCATTATTTCAAAATATTTCCTTTTAATTGAATTGATTATTATTCGTAAGGGAAGTATATAATTTAGCTTTATTAAGTTTTATGATTACACATGTCTGCTCATGACTTATTAAACTTGTCTTTATATTCGAATGAAAATTAAATGAAAAATGACACATGGGCACGAGAATCTAACTCTGGACCCTTAGCTTTCCACGCCTATGTTCTACCACTGAGCTATCCAAGGATCTTCACATGCTCAAGGTCATTCTTCACTTATGGTTTAAGACAGAGTCTGTGATGGATGTGTGAATATCACCAGATTCGCCAGCTACTAAGAGCTATCGTTGATATCACAGCCACCGGTGACTCGGCTGTGGATTTATTTTGCCAATAGTACAAATAAAACATCGTACATTCCAAGCGAATAAAGATGGATAGTCCCTCTAGCTTCAGAATTCAGAGAAAATGTACCCACAGTCTCGGGAAAGGAGATTGGGAATCCATTGAGGGAAAGCCACATTCTGTACTCTCGAGTTAGAATCTCCTCGTGACTAATATGTCCGTATATTGCGAGATGAATGGCAAATTAGTGCTTCAAAATCGCGGTCAAAGTCCCAAACCTTTTGAATAAAAAGTATTGGTTTGAATGTAAATGGCAATTGAAATTCAGACACATTGTGATTCTGTCATTCATAAATGTATTGTTTCGTGAATGTTCCTGTTTGTAATAGCTTTTATTGGTGATTTTATTTAAATGATTGTACTACGGTGCCTTGCGAGCAGCAGACGTTATACTATTTCTGGTATTTTCCCTTTTAACACTGGCGTTCTTTCATAGTGGCAATCAACAAAGTCGATACCTGCTTTGAAGCGAGTGGGCCACATTGTATCGTTTTTCCGGCCTCTTTCATTTCGAATTCCCCTTTTTAAAATCGAGGTGCAAACCTCCGTACTAGCTTTGAGGGGCATTCCTGAGAGGCTACCGTTCTTTCTTGGGTCGCTCGGTTGAGAGCCGGGAGCTATTCGGGTTTGGATACAAAAGCAAATAAATTGCGTGTTTGGAAACCACTTGAAAGAAGGAAGAGCCTTGATGCAATGTTATCAGGATAAAAGGTTAGGTGAAAAGAGGGAAGGGGGCTCCATTTGTATATACTGCGGAAGAATGACTAGAGGAGAGCGAAAGAAAGGACACGGTGTAAGACAGAATGAAATACGTTTATAAGGAACTGTATTTGAATTAATATAAATCGGAATTTCTTATGCCTTAGTGAATCGTGGATATTTGGGCGAGGTCAGTTGCATGATATCAAAAAATGCTCGTAACTTATATTGTTTTATGTTAAATATTTATTTTTGAGACGCTCAAAGGTTTTAACTAATTTGTTCGGCATCTTGGGGTGGCGTCTTAAAGAGGAGTTTTGCTGGGTTTTTTTGCCTTTAAAAAATTAGCTTCTCTTTATGTGGGGTAATTTCCACCTCTGGTGGCGTACGCGGCCCCAGCTATGCTTTTATCGTCACTAATCAGTTTTTGTGTTAATTTATAAGTATAATATATAGTGACTGCGAACCACATGATACTGTATGAACACTTGAAGGTATATTTATAGGCCTTGTTTCGTACCATTGTAGTATTTTGGTAGGAATAAACTCCTTTCAGAACGTATTTTCTATCAACATCGGGGTATATTAACGTTTTTAAATGTCAGATAAGCAGTCCTAACTTTTCGGAGTAAAAAAAAAAAGTGTCGGCGATTCCTTAGACGCCCAACGTAGTAGCTTCGCGGTATCTTTGTCCCGGTGTGTGAAAGTCTTGAAAGCTTACACCAAAATAATTATTTCCTTTTGCGTCATTTTTCGGGGCCAATAATTTTACTGATAATCTTCGAATGGAGGACTTAGGTTTTATTGATTTGTCGATACCCCTCTTCTCTAACAATCAGAGGCTATCCTTCATTGATGCCTTGCGCCGTCCATGTCCACGCCGATGTTTGACGCAGAGAAGGTCTGCGCTGTCGTCCCACTGGGTTCATCACATCACACCACATCACCAATACCTAGCGCAGTCTATGAGGCCACTTCAACCTAAAGACCAGAGTGGATCGTTGATCAATAGCGTCCCGTGTTTTCTAGGGCCTCGTGGGAGCTCTTTGTCTAAATATTTCCCCACCCTCTCCTTTTACTTCCGCCTACCTCTCACGAACCACTAATATCGCTAAAAGCTTACATAGTATTCCAGCAACCATTTTCTCGGCGATCATAGTTTATTACAGTAGTGTAAGAGAGAGGGAGGACTCTCGTTACATTTTACTATCCCCCGCCCCCTCACCCCAAATATCTTTATAGTTTTTATCTTACCGTTGTTTCGTTTTGATTTAGTGTTTTAAAACACTCGTTTTATTTTAGTAGATAACCGCAGGGTTCTAATGCACCTTGAAAACGAAAAGTCAGGGAAATTGTATAATTTTATAATTGTTATTATATCTTCAATAACTATTCGTGTGATTTTGTTAAATAATTTCTGGGTCAAGATCATCACAAAACACGTACACAAAATAGACAAAAATCATATTCAACCGTTCTCATTAAGCTCTTAGGTTACTTGAACCTAGCCTACATGCCATGTACAGTGCTCATACCACTTCTTTGGTGCTGACTGACAGCTCACAGCTGATATCTGACAGCTCTGAAAAGTCACCAGACCAAATTATGTATCCCTACGCCGGACCATATGATCTGCAAAACCATGTGTTTAGCAGCTGTCACTTCTGAGAGTCAAATTTTAAGTTTATACAAGAAACCTATATGACTGTTTTATTTATTTTCTATATATTGTTGACCTTGATATGTTGATGGCCTAGTATTATTAATTTTTTCAAGAATATATTTTTTTTTTAATAGCATTTAATCCCATATCAGTTTTTATTGTAATAAATAAAGTTTTAATAAAAAAATTCCAATTATCTTATAGAAAATTATAAAAAAAATCCATTTTTTTGGTTAATATTAGTATTATTAACAACATTAATAAATGTGAAAAATCTGAATATCAATAACTACAAATAGGAAAAAAAGTCAAACATTTTTAAGAGTATTACAACATGTTGGTGACCTGGTGGTCTAGGGGTAAGGTGTCAGACTTCTGTACTGAGGGTCCGGGGTTCATTCCTCAGTCCCGGCACAAATTTATTTGATTTCCAAACCCTTTCTTGATCTCTGACAAGATGTGTATTAATCACAACTTGTGAATGTGAGGAATGCCAGGCTTCCACCGTGGTTCGGATACCATGTTAAACTGTAGGTCCTCCATTTCATTTCACACTTGTCCTACTGTTACACATTAGTGTAAGTGCGTATAACCCAAATGGGTATAAAGACAATAATAATAATAATCAGAAAACATTCTAAAGTAGTTTAAAGTAAGGAGTGGTAATAAAGTTAAAACTTAGATAGAAAACTCATAGTTATATGGATTATTTGACTTCTAATATTTTTAAAAAAATTATTTTATTTTGCTTTGCTTTTAATGAGCTACAAAATATTTTAAAAAAATCTACAATAAAGTGATTAACATCAACTGAATTAAAACATGGCTTGACAAGTCTAAAATTCACATATAATATTAAAATTTTATTTACAAAACTTGGATAAAACCAATTAAGGACAAAAAGAAAGTTTTGGTGTTGTGACTAGACATCCTTGATATAGAGATACTTAAAGACTTTAGTGTATAAATCTATTTTACAAATTAGCTTAGATAATAAGATTGATTTTTAAAATGTGGAAATTACAGTTGTGAAAGTGTTTAAACACTTTTTGGAGTGAAAATGCCTTTAATGTGTGTGCGTTGTGTAAGCTTGTATGAGGTTTTCACTAACCTGTACAGAATGATATGGAGCATTGTTAAGAACAATAATGGAAGGTTCCTCGAGGCTAATCAGTAGCTGGTTTTTCATCCAGGTTTCGAAATTTTCCCCGTTCATTTCCCCGTGATAATCTCCTGTGGTCTTCTTTGATGCAAATAATAATTCAGCACCTTCCACAAAGCCCTTTCTTGAACCAGCATGCAAAACTATAAATCTTTTGCCATCATTCGTCGACCGCCTCTTACAAGTAAATGTTGAATTGTCTTGCCAAAACGACAGATTAATAACTTAACCAAAGTTTTACACAACCTCAGGCTTGTGCTCTCCTTTACAATCTGTTATATTATATTGTTTTAATATGTAGGCCTATCTATAATGACCTTAAATAATTTAACAAACAAAAATCAATATCCTAGAAAATATGTTTAGGCCTATAAAATAAATGTCAATGACAAATCAAAAGCTATCCTAACTAACAAAAATCTATTTTAGATTCACTCCTCTTAAACAGTTGTAACAAAGTTTCTAATAAAAATACAATAACTTATAACTTGAAGTCTTAGTCTGGTATTTATTTAATAAACACTAGATAAAGACTCGAAAGTAATTTTTATTACACTTCACAGATTTGTTTGGAATATAAAAATTTTAAAACTCGAGGTTTGGCCTAGAGGGCAACACAACACAATCTTGGGGTTAAAAGATTTATTTTATAGTCTTGATAGACTTAAATTTTCGAATAAAGTATATAGATCACTGAGAAACACTCGCTATTTTATTTTATCACACGCTTTAATGTTATATTAGATAAATAATTATTCAAAGATCACCAAAAAATCCGTTTATTTTCCGAGGATAACACGCTCACGCAACGAAATAATATTCACAAAAGAACACACAGATTACTAACTAGCCAAATTAATGTTCAAAAAAGACACTGTACTATTCAAATTAGTAATAAAATTATTAACGGGTAGCATAGACACGCATAAATACCAATAAATAGTACTAAACTATATAAAGTATTTTGTTCAACTTGTTGATTGACCCGCGTAGTTTTAACAACTTTATTGTATACGATAATTCAATGTTATACTGTATTTAAAAGTGTAATATTTTGGTTATGAGAATAACCGTTTAGTTCGTAGCTTAATATTGAAGTTTTCTTTAGCTGTTTAATTAAAATTAATTATTAAAAGCAAGAGAACGTTAAAAGTGGTCTAGTATCTTGTAAACAAACATGGCCACTGGGTAAAAGCCAGTTGTTGACGTAGAAAAAAAAGAGGTCCTCTTGGAGGAATTCGGCCATTGTGTTAATACTCGTTGTTTACAAGATTTAAACTTTATATTATTTCACAAACACTTTGAATGTTATTTCCTCTTTATTACCACAAACCATTTATTTATGTTAAAGATATACGAGGGCAGCTATAAAAATATTAATATCTGAATATAATAACATTAAATGTAGAATTTTACGCTCTATTTAACCGGTAATTGCCACAAGAATGAAAAGAAAAACTAAAATGAAATCACTAGACTTTTTTTTCTTACATTTGATTATGAAAAGAGAAATTATACTGTAATCTTTGAGGAAGTATTGTTAAAAGTGATTGATAATATTTTTAGTAATTATAATAGTAGTAATTAGTAAATAATAATTGTTTCCAAATATGGTGACAAAAGTTATTTTTAGACAATGTTGGCGTAACTGATACCATTTGCTAGCTTCTGCTAGCTGTCATGTAAAACCACAAAAGTGGTAAGTCCACTGTAGTCTCCAAGAAACCAGCCATAGTGCAAAGGTTGCAAAACAAAGCATAAAAAGGCAGATCACAAGGGATATTTATTTGACCTACACTCAAGATGCCAAACATCCCGACTTAGCCATCTTAACCGTTAGTAAAATAGTTTATTCTACTATTAACGTTGAGGGAGTTGAGGTTTTACTTAATATAAATGAAAAACTAATAACATGAAATTAGCATTAGCCTGAATGCCGATTTATTATCAGATAATCTCAAAAGTAAAAACCATACACTTTTTAGAGATTGCGGACATTGCGCAATATTAGATAACATCCACAATTCTTGTCAGGAAGCAATATATGTACTTAAGTATACAAATCAATCGTAAAAGAAAGAGATCGAATCGCATTTAACTAAATTAAGAAAATATTCATCGTTAGAAAACATTATCAGTTCAAATGTAAACAAAGTTGATTATTGCAAACAATAAGCAAATTGGAATGCTAGCATGGGTACAGACTCTCATCTACATATTAGGACTGATCCGTTCAAAAGATAACTCTAAATAAATTATATTAAGTTTGTCCAGAAAATTTCTACATATCACATTTCCGTACTTATAAAACATACTTTTATAATACAACTAGTAGAGTTTTGCTCGTAACTATACCCCTAAATCTAATGTTGATGAGACACTTGATTATTCTCAGCCAATAACCCGTGAGGCGGGGGTAACTTAGACACGAAATTAATTAAGTAATTTCTACTTTATCAGCTAAGTTTACAATTAACTCCTAACATAATAATATTTTCACATACCTTCCAGTGTTATTTTACATGCCAAATGGAAGCGACGGCTTTACTTCCCATCCGAAGATTGTTGAGCTATGATTTTTTCTCACTCAAGAAAAAACCTTCGGCCTCTGTTGGGTTCGGACTCACAAACATTGGGTCCTGAGGCGAGCACTTTACCCCAAGACCACCAAGGTCGACAGTGGTATAGTTCATTCAACAAATATGTGTGTTTTTTGTGTGTGTGTGTTGGAGGGGAGGGGGCTGGTAAAGATGGGTCGGATCCACCTTTTTCCAAATCTGAAACTTCATTTTGCAATTAAATCCTGATTGAAATTCGAATTGTAGTAAATATTGTAAGCATGAGTGTGTAACTTTCCCAATAATTAGGATTATTTCCTTCACTTTGATTTTGTTTACATTAAATGGTAAATTAATGATCTGGGGTTTGGTTGTTTGATTTATCCTATCATT
The DNA here is from genome assembly GCA_902141385.1 of Timema californicum. Lineage (NCBI taxonomy): Eukaryota > Metazoa > Arthropoda > Insecta > Phasmatodea > Timematidae > Timema > Timema californicum. Next base: position 126,596 of record CABFOW010001555.1, read on the forward strand.
ATTTTGGTGTTCACCACAAGAAACTATTTAACTATTTTAGTACCTTTAAAAAATAACTCAAAATTAGTACATATTTAAAAAAAGTATTGTGAATTGAGTCTTGAATCCATGAATATTCCTTGTGGGTTCTAGGGTCCCATCCTTAATATATTCTAGAATATGTGCGTCAATACACTTGATTCTTCATGTAAAAATGTTGAACTATGACAGGCATAGATAGGCCTACCCTTACTTTCTATCGTTTTATGATTTTGAAATAGGAATTGTTTGTCTCTGAGTACCTTTCATAAATACTGGATTTCTTAAATAAAATATTTTGAAAATAATGTAAATATACTGGAATTTCAAAACTATAGTGAGGTGGACACCCTCTTGTCTATAAAAAATATTAGTTTCGAGCTTAAGCACAAAAACAAAAGTTAAATATATGGTTTCTCGCAAATGCACTGCCTAGAAATGGCACTGCAAATGTGAGATATTTGGAGAGCGTTTATTTTTATGCCACATTTACATATTTCTACAAATAAATCAGAACACATGTAGTAGTTGCTAACATTTTTTAAATATGTGATATATTTAGTAAATGGAACAGTTTTCGCTCTCGCAGAAAAAAAAACTAAGGGGGTTAGTTTAAGTCAGTAAAAATTAGTAAAAAACTATACGGAAACCTGAATATGTCAGATAATTTTATAAAATACTTTTTGTTGCTACCCTGTTAGGTTTATTTATAAGAATTGTATATCAGAAACCCGCTATCATGTACAAAGATTTTAGAAATGTTTGGTAATGCTTGCACTGATCTAGTTTCCTCTTCTCCTCGGTGTTGTTGGCCATTCCAACAAATGTTTGGTTATCTCTTGGTAAGAAGCAGATCAACATTTGGGCACGTGCATTCCCAGTGAAAGCGACCGGAATCATACTTTATCACCTGTCGCGCACTAAGTTAATGCTAGAATTAGTTGAAATTCGTTCTGCATCTGCACGTGTAATTAATTAGTTTAAAGTACTCTCCCACCGTTATTTCACCTTTCCTCGCTTAGGGTCTCAGTTTACCCTCCTCGGCGGATCTTAGTGGTTGTATTTGGGAACTTTTTTTTAGCATCACGTCTTACTAATCACCGTTCGGGTTATACGCCTATTTACTTATTACACTAATGGTTCAGGGATTATAAAGGTTTAATTGAGATGAAGTGTACCTTCATTTGTATGACGATAGTGGAAATCCCATTAGGAAAATCACCCTCAGTGCTCCTGACTGGGATCGAACTTTGATCTCCCCGTCTTCGGTAATCTAGTCCAACACAAGAGTAGCGCGTTGGACCGACCACACGGCCACTAAAGTGGGTTATTTAAATATTATGTTGGTATCTGGAAAGTTATCTAATAAACGTCTCAAAAATGGAGTTCGTGTTAATGGGATCGTGGTTTTATATCTCGCCCATTTGTTAATCTGTTTCGTGCGTCCTTCTCTACCCACTTTTAACCCGTGCTTTCTTCCTGCTTTTACCCTTTATTTGCTTTATTTACTAGAGTTTACTTTTCAACTTTTTGAAAAAAGTTATTTGATTTTACATTTTTTACGGTACCATAACTTATAAGAATGTTGATATTTAGGAGCCGTAAGAATTGTTTTTGAAAAGGTCGGGGAATTTTATAGTAAAAGTTTTGTAGCCTGTAGAATGCAGTATGTTTTTGGTGTAAGTTACCAATCTATTATAAAAATTTGACAAAGTTTGTAACATATATGTGTAAGTTTTTTTATCGTTCATTTCAAGATAAATGTATAGTTGCTTTTTACCTTGTTTCCCGTACTGCTAAGTTATTTTGTTTTATTATCTTGGGTAAAACTTGTTTATACGTGTAACTCTGCTGCCTGACAGTTAATTTCCAGTGACGAGTGGTAACGGCTAATTCCATGTTGGATCCTGTTTTTGTTTCAGCCTAACAAACTGAACGTATACAAGAACGACACCGATAGTTGGGACTACACCACCCCAGCCATTGGTGAGTAGCGGCGAGCCGATTACAGGCCGTTAATGTGAGGAACTTTTGGCGAGGCTGTATAATTTAAATTGACAGATATTTAGCGTTACCTAACTACAGCGCTATATTCTCATGGTTTGGAAATATTACTCGATGCTTTTATGTAAGGATACATTGAGATTATTTACAACAACATTTTAAATAAATTTTCTACACTCTCATTAAATCGCGAATGAAAACGTAAGCAGTCCGATCACTTAATTTAATCTATATTTAGGCCCTGTATTTAATTAATTATTAATTACTTGGAAAACATTTCACTGTAGTTTCTTAAAAAAGCCTATTTTTACTATATTTTAACATGATAAATACACTCCTGAAAAAATCAGGGAATTTTGAACAAGGGGGAGAAGCTGGGAGATATTTTAATTGTCAAGAGAATTTTAAGTTTTCGGATATGTTGGCACTAATTTTATAACTATAAAGTTGAATAACACAACTCAATATAGATTATTCATTTTATTTTCAATCTATGAAATTTTGCAATTTTGCAATTTTTATAGTTATTTTTGTCCATAATTTAATAGAAAAATAGTGGAAATAACAGGAATTTTCTTTAATATTTCTTACATAAAATACTGAATAAATTATGATTTTTTTGTTTTGTAAAAGCTGGAAAAGACATGGAAATTCAAAACTTATCGATCATATCAACCTTGTTTTTAAAATCTTCAGGTACCTCAAAAAGTTTTTTAAACAATTTTGTTTATTATTGATGTAAAAAAACATTCAAGCGTTTTTGCAAGCCGATAAGAGAGAACTATGGATCTGTCGAGTTGGAACTAAGTTTGGTACTATTTGCTTAAAACAATTTTTCATAAATTTTTAAATTGTCATAGGGTGGGCACAATAGAACCAATTTTACAATGGCCTCAACCCATACACCATTCATTGGCTTCAATTTGCATTTTAAGCCAATAAGTGCAACGATTTGATAGGTAAGTAATTTAGCTAACAAGACAGGAAACAAAGATTTATCATACCATATTGGCAAACTTTTTGGGTAACTTTTAAGATCTTAAAGTTACACTCGGACTCATAAACTTTCTGCCTGTACATTTCAGTGAGCTCTAGAAAGGAATTTTAAGACCGCTGAGTTTTTTTAAAGTAATTTACTCCAAGGTTATACAATTTATGTACTAGTTAAGAAAAATATTTGGACTTTTTTTAAAAGACAGATAAACTTCATAGCGGTCACAATACCTTAAATTATAATTTCAACCAAATACTTTAAATACAACTTTAATCATTAAAACATATTTAAAAAAAATTGTACTTTTGGCGTCTGGCACAGCTATGAACGGGTCATAGAGATAAAATAAATTATATCTGGATTGTTGTAGGTTTTTATCCCATACTCTTTAGAATGTAGAAATTATATTAATCAACTTCCTGGATTAAAAAAAATTGTACTTGGCTAAAAAGTGCATAAACTAGTTGTATGGTCAAGCCATTTTGACTCAATATAATATACGGGCCATTACACTGTATCTTCTATTAGCGGTGTAATGATCAATCCTAGTTGCTGGTGGCTCTCGTTGATGCGGCAGTCCATCGTGTATTGTGTCGAAACACACTCGCTTAAATATCTTCATGGTTGACACCTCGTGTGCTTGTTGCAGGCAAGGCTGCTCTTTATAGTCCTGCTTTTTTTTAATGTCATATTAATATAATAGGTACTATCTGCGCCTTGAATAACCCTTTAAAAAATATAGAAAAGGGTTTGAGACTAGCTAATATTGACGAAAGTTCCCGTAGAGTGAAAACTTCAGGCAAGGTTGGCAAAGAAAACCCTAATCTACTAAAACCCTCCGAATAAATTGAAGCTTTTGTATTTATTTTTCAAAAAATAATATACCTATAATTCATAATAACTAACGATTTCGTCCTGGCCAACTGGTATGTCGAAAATAAAAGATTCTCTTATAAAAGTATTAACAGAATTTTTACTCAAATTGATAAAAAAAAAAAGTGTTTTGCACTGGCGTTGATACATAGCTAAACAAATTAATCCATATTTAATTCTTCCTTATCCTTGCATACTCCCTTCGATTCACCAACATCCTTAGTCATACACAATTTGATACGGCGGCAATGAAAGATGAATATATAATTATATTATTTTCCCTTGTATCGTAGTAAAACATAACCTTCCGTATTTTTGTGAATATTAAACATAATTCTGGTATTTGAAAACCCTATTAGTGACACAATTTGACAGATCTCTTTATCTAGTAACCTTTTGGACTGAGAGATTGATAGGGTTCTTCAAGCAGTGGATGGACTTGGGTGTGAAAGATTGGGAAACTTATTGCCAAAGTAAGAACACGTTTGAAAAAAACCATTTTAATCTTTTATTTAACGAAAAACCTTCCTAATATTTTACATTGTGCTATTTTGAGTTTTATCCTATCGGTAATTGTTTGTATGTGCATATATACATATCATAGGGGACAGTTACAAATCATACTTCATGTATGCAAGAGTAATAGTTTTAGTATTTTGGAAACTGTCACTAGATTGTTTCATCTATCATCTGGGAAATAAGAATAGCTCAGAATAATCTACGTTAAAAGGTTAACCTCCCAGAGGGGTAAGCGTGAGGGGTAAATTGGTCAGTTTGCCCCAACCGTCCAAACATATCCCCTATACTTCAGCTAGTCCGCAGTCAAAACAAACTTCATATGTAGCTTAGTCATGGATAAAACTAGATCTTTTTCTCCATGCACTTAATTTAAATATTGTGTTAACACAAATTAATTAAATTATTTGTCGTGAAAGGGACCCCTCCAAAATACCTCGGGCGGCCCCGGGAAGAGGACTAGCGCGCCTCCGTGCTCACTTGCCCAAGTTCGCTGCTCGCAACACACTCCGCCGGGGTACGCTAATGATGTTTCGAGTAGTCCCTTTTTTAGGGTGCCTCAGGGGATGGTCTCTTTCAGATCCGCTTTCATTTTATTATTCCAAATTGCATAGCCCCTATCTCTGTCCTTGTTTCCCTCGCCAGCTTGATAAATAATTCTGTGCGTTCTGCGTGGTAAGCTTGGCCCTACGTAGTTGTTTGAATTCGACCTGTGTTGGATGGATTTCCCTTGTTTTTGTAACGTCGGCAGTTCCATACACAAGAGCTATCCAAATGTGGTTATTGTGTACCTGTTTGATTAGTTCAAACAATGCATTAATTAACGCAATTAGGAGAAACAGTGTTTTACTGAACTAGACCTGGAAGGTATTTTTACTTGTTAGCATGTATGGGAATTGCTCAATCTGTTAATTAATGATCTTTACCTCCACCTTCCCTCCTCTAATAATTAATTAGTTTCCCTCAGTGACCTAAATACAATTTTTGGCCTTAAGCTATTTTTTCCTGATCCCCATGTTTAAAGTGGGGGTGTAGAGAACGCACCAAAAGGTAGGTGTTCTTGCAGTTTTTATATCAAAATATTCTCGATAAATAAATCCAAAATTAATTGCTTCAGTACAAACATGAAGTTTAACTTTCTTCAGATGGTGATATTAACAGTTGGTGAATATCTGTTGAGGATTTCCTGGAATTTAATGATAACTTTTTCTCTTCGTTTAAAAAGTTTCTCGTCTAATACCGCTTGGCTCATGACAGATATTCAACTGTTGATATCATCGTAGGAGGAAAATTAAACTCTTATGTTTGTACTTGAGCAATATTATATTAATTTGGTTAAAAAAATGTTTTGCTATAAAAACTGTTCCTTTCTTCCCCCACCTTACTATATTTATTTTTGCCTAAATTAAAAAAAAACCAAACTATCGTTAATAAACATCACATTTAATTGGTGTCTACATTCTAACTATTAAAAGTAAATTAAATTCTCTCAAGATAATTTCGTGAGATTCGTACAAATTTCTCAATCCAATAAAATTATCAATTAAAATATAAAATATTGTGATATAAATTGAAGTACTTGTTGGGTAAGATAACTTCAGCTCCTAATTATATATTTTGTTTAGTGTGCGGACTCTGCAAATAAAACAAGGCTACTATAGAGTGATGTTTACTGGAGAGTGTTTTGTCGGATTCCCTTAATTGCCGAAGCCAAATTGTAGAGTGATTTGTTGGAGGGGTGAGGTGGAGTTGGTGTGTTGCTAACGAGCCTCTCGTTATGGAGTCACTTTGGGAATCGGCGTGATGTTGTAGGTCAGTGATTTAATATTACTTTTTAAGGAATCTATTTTTATTTAAATATAAAAGCAATTGGCCTAGAATTATTGTGTTTGAATAATAAATGCGGCAGCTTATATTAGTAGCTTAGCGCGCCGTGGAAGTTTTAATGTAAGGCTGGAAGTCGAATTCAAAAATTGGATAGTAACTTATTGCGGACCAAATGAAGAGAAGAGCATTCTTTTCGGGTATATGCTTAGAAAAAAATAATTCTAGAATTTTTTTTTTTTTTTTCGTTCTTTTTGTTCCAGAAGGGTGGGAGAGAGAAACAGAGTGTTTTCGAAGTGATTATGTTTCACAAGTATTTGCAATATTGGTGTGAGGACATTTGACAAAGGAAAATATAAGTTGACGACAGGCATTAAAAAAGAAAAGAAAAAAAGATCACCCAGATGTCTGAGATCTCCTAACACATTTGGATACATTGAGTTTTATATTCTGAGATTATTCTTTAATTTAAAACATATCGCGTGAGGGTAGGAACTTTTGATTTGAATTATTATGAAATGAAAAATTTATTTCATTACATTACCTTTTTTTAGATACTTAATTTGAGAACAAGTTGAAAATATTACTCTTGAGAGAACATGCATTGAAGGAAAATCTCTTGGGGGATTTTTTAAAATATGTTTATCCACAGGATCTTAACACACACTGATTGACACCTTAAATCTATCGTATCTTCCTTTGCACCGAGACTCAAACCAAAGTATTATTCAGAAGATGGGCTATAGTCTGGAGCACCACTTATTGGACCAAATGATTATTTTAGAATTTTACTTTAAAACTAATTAAACTCCAAAACCGCCACAACACCTAGTCCTTAACTCATAAACTCTCACTGAAATGGACCCCTAATTTCACCATCTATATTACATTTTTCGGCCATGCCAGAAATTACCCGGCACCATATGTGCGGGAGACAAACGCACTACTGATTTAGCTTAGTTGTCCAACTTGTAGCAAATTTAAGATACATAGGCACTAATATAGGCCTATATGCAATTTTTTAAATACATTTAACGTGCGTTTATTGAATCAACTGACTGTCTTAGCACACAACCTACGAACTAACTGAATTCTAGGACAGACACAACACCTAGTATTCTAGCCGTTTATCACTTTGAAAGGAGAAGCCCCAATTTCGGAAGAAAAAAAATCTGGGAATAGAATTTGAAACCTTGAGTTCATTGGGATAGGCCGACTGAGCTTAAGTGGCTGCTCGTGACTTTTTTTTTTGAAAGCCACAAACTTGGAAAATAAAAAATACTTATCAAAATATAAACTTACCTGTTACTTATATTGTACAATGAAAGGCCATTCTTCTTTCTGCAATAAAATGTTCTGAATCTATTGGTTCATTTTGGATAGATTTGGAGGTACCTTTAAATATAGTTGATTCTTTGAAATGCACTGCGAGAGCGGAGTCTAATTCGGCTGCATAATCCAGTATAACTAAGTAAAAACCACGATTATCATAAGGAACCCTTTCATCATGACCACGTAAAGCAAATTCAAAAGCCCCATACATAATATACATAACTTACCGACGTAATATATATGTATTGGTTTCAACGATTCCGTTGTGATTTTGTGTTTGTTGCATATCCCTACTACTTAATTGCTATGTGGGCAGTTTGATATAGCTTGTTTGAACCAAAAGTAATACAAAATCCCTGTATATTTACATCCGGAAACCTATGCGAACACCGTTAAATTGTGTTCAAAGTTTCGACGTATAACGTCGGGATAACAAAGCTGTCAAGCATGCGTGTACAACAAGTTTCACCGGAGCTAGGCGCGCGGCACTGCACTTGCAATAATGGCAAGCACTTTCTGTGCTGTAGGACCGTTAATGACGACACTCAGAACGTATTTGCATTTCTGGATATACTGGTGTGTTGTTTTCTATTAATTGAGGTATGTTCTGCTGCCATGCTCCAAAATGTCGAGGTGTGTAGTCATTGTTTGGTAGTCATGCAAATTGTGTCCGTACGGAAGGAATACAATGTTAAACGACATTACTCAAATTGAACGATAGCAAGTATGCAACATATGAGGAAGAAGCTCGACACGCATTGGTTGCAGACTTCAAAAATAAATTAAAACAGCAAACTGGTATCTTTAATAAAGTCTTATAAAATCATTCATCTTCTCTGTACGCTTCCTTCACAGTGTCGCTTGAACTTGCAAAGGCTTTTGGAGATGCTAAAATGGCTGAGAAATTTGAATCAGGGCCTCTCTCCAACCAAACTGTTCAGAGAAGGGTAATTGATATGGAAGAACAAGTATAAAAATTGCTGATTAGATTGGTTAAAGAAAGCACGCATTTCTCGTTATGCCTTGATGAAAGCACTGAGCCGTAAAAATATGACAGTCAGCTATTAATATTTGTAGGCACCATCTTCGAAGACTTAAACAGTAAAGATGAGCTATTCGAGGTCTGCTCTCTTCAAGGAACAACAAAAAGGAGGGACATTTATGATGCTGTTAAAAAACAGTAGACAGAGTTGGAGGCTTCAGTAAATGTTCAGCCATTGTGACAGACGGAGAAGACAGGTCTGACAGGATTGCTAAAAGAAAATGGCGTAACCTGTCCTATGATCCACTGTCTCTTTCACCAGGGAGCGTTATGTGGGAAATCAATGAAGGAAACAGAAGTTTTTAAACTTGTTAAAATATTAATATGTTAAGAGGTGGGAATCGATTCCTTTTGCATAAATGACTAAAGCCGTTTTTTCTGGAAATTGAGGCAGACTATGGGGACTTGTTGCTGTACAACCATGTAAGGTGGTTGGGTGCAGGAAAGTGCCTTGAATGGTTTGTTGCTATTCGCAAGGAAATCTCAGAATTCCTTGATAAGTTTGTCTCGTCTGATACCACAGAACTAGAAGAAGAAATTCAAAGCCCAGAATTTTTAAAGCAGTTAGTTTTTCTAACAGGCATGACAAATCACCTTAACACCGAGTCTTCAAGGAATAAACCAGGTCGTATCAGATATGGTGGGAATTGTAAATGGATTTCAAAACAAGTTAAATTTCAAACGTTCTTTGAAAAACAATGAATTGACACCTTTCCCTTGTTTTCTACCATTAGCGGCGGAGAAAGACCAGGAAACTAGATTTTTCATATTTCAATTTACACATTCAAAAGATCATGAATTCAACACACGATTCAAGGATACTGAAACACTGAAAAGCAGTGTACAGCTTTACATGAATACTCTTGGTGCTACAATCGAGGAACAAGAACCACACCTACAACTTGAGCTGTGAGATCTACAAGCCGATACGTTCCTACAAGGCAGACAAGAAAAGGGATCACATTTATTTAAACTGCTTGCTATCAAGCAAAAAATACCCAAACTTAAGAAAATTTGAACTAAAAATGACCTCAATATTTTGGAGCACATACAATATATGTGAAAGTGTTTTTTCTTCTATGAAATTCATTAAAAATCAGTACAGAAGTCGATTTGTAGATTTTTTCTTGCTGCATCTTTTGAGATTAGCAGCAACAAAGCTGGAGGTGGACATTCGTTCATTGGTAGATGCAGCTGATCGACCACAGTACTCCCACTAAACTGTCCTCTTTTAAGTTATGTTTTGACTACATTATTAAATTCATTTTGTCTTAAGGTTAGTTTTTTCATTTCCCAAATATTAAGTCAAATAAACTGACATTATTGAGTGCTTTTCCTAAAAATTCAATTGTTATGGGTATAATAGTTTTTGTATATTTTTAATTTCCCTTTTTAACTGGTACTTCTGTTCTATTTACAGAATTTTACGAAAATTGGCCTATTATTAAAGTGTGGCCCGCAATCATGCCTAAGGTTTCCATTGTGGCCCTCGAGCCCTTACAAGTTGGAAACCCCTGTTCTAGAGTTTCGTCAATTCCAATTGCTATAGTGGAAGTTTTGTTTGTTTTATGCACACTTGAGTGTGCTGATGTCAAGAGCACGTACGTGACCTAGTCGATCACAAGTTGGGGGCTGCTTCTTGAGCGGTAGCAGGCTCCGGGTTAAGTTGAGTGACCCCGTAGGGCATCCTTTAGTGGGCGGTGCAATATATAATAATACAAAAAATTGTTTAAAAAATCTAATGGTGTTAATATATAGCCAATATTTGACCATACGATTTTTCGTAATTCTCGATGAACTATAAAGTTAAAATTTTGTTCGATTTTAGCGCAACCACTCAAATGGTGCTTAAAATTCCTAAATCCGCATACTTAAATAAAAATATATATTAAGTGATTGTCTCTAATGTTAAACACAAAAAATGCTACGCTACATTTTTAGTTTATAATTATAATTAGTTTATAATGAACTACTAGCTAAACCAACCTTAAAAAAAACTAATTTTCCACGCATCTATCAATAGTACTTGTTTTCGTATTGTCACTCAAGAACAGACATTACTCTGAACGCGATGAATAAAAACGCAGAATACTGTGATAGTTCGTCTCCCGGGGGGGGTACTCATTTACCTCTAAGGCAGTGGATTCATCGGAGCGCGACGTGCTTTTATTCTTCTTCACGTTTATTCCGTCGTGTACATTTTTGTTGACAGTGTCCAAGAGTCTTGTAACTTTCACGTGGATTAAGAGCTCGTCTTCTGGCCGATTAGCTGGTAAATTATATTTAAGATTACTCTCGAACTAAATGAAAACTTATCGAAGTGTGGTTTTGACTTAGCAATAGGAAAATTAGGATTGATTGAAAAAGTTTTTCCTTTTTTTAATACGGTAAAACAATTTCACTGCCTCAATCCTACTCATTCATAAAGTAGAATAAAGCAAACCGCATCAAGATGCGACTCCTAGTTCGAGCTGTATTATTTATTACCTTCCTAGCGAGGTGTTTATCCGTAGGGTGAGACGACGGGCTCTTACACACATCACACGAGTTAGCTTACGTTTTTTTTCAGTCTCGCAACGTTATTTTTATACTTAAATTATTGTAATAGCTAAATAAATACTTTTGATAATTTATTCGTCTTGAATTGAGAAAACGGTACTCATTTAAGTTATAAATAATCCGTGTAGTTAAACACATTACGTTCACTTGCCCTTCCAATCTTACCATTCATATGCCCCGAATCAAATTTGAAGCACAATATTTTATAAATTACCACTTGAAACACTTGCCCAGGTTTTTCGCCTCACGTAAGAAATGTCGCTGTTGCTTTCCTCTATCGCGCGCGGAAAGATTCTTTTTTTATTTACTTGTGAGTAATACGCTTTACCAAGAATAATAGTAAGGCCTAAATCACCTTTTATTGTGAGAATAATATCTTAAAGGCAGTTGACCGGGTCTCGAATAAACCTATCGGACAGGGCCGCTTTTAGGTATTAGGTGATCTTAGTGAGAATTTACTTATTTTTGCTCATGCTTAGCACCTTTTTTAATAAGTCAGTTGAGGTGGGGGTATAGCGAATGCTAGTTAAGGGCAGTATTTTTACATTTATCTGTCAAGGGCGTCCTGGAATTTAATGTTAACTTTTTATCTAAATTTAAAAGGTTGCTTATCTAATGCCGCTATGCTCATTACAGAATTTGAAAACTGTTGATATCACCGTGTGAACAATATTAAACTATTTGTTTCAACTGGAACAATATTTTATTTATTCTGCCTTATATACCCATTTTAACTGCTTAACTTACCTGGATATGGAGGATGATTTATATTAAATGCACTCAATATAACGTGAAGAGGGAGGGTGAAAACCACAGTGAATTGGTATTATCATCTCTTGATTTGTAATTAATTTCCGTAGTAGTAGCATAGGAAATATTTTATAATGTTTATTGTATCTTATGAATTTTGGGTGAAGCCCTCTGTAGAACCAACTTTCTTTTCACTCTCCTTCATTGGCTGCTTCCCCTACCTACCCTACCTTTAACAGTATCGATCCTCAAATTGTTTTCCTGGTGGCGGAGCGCTACAATCTGCTCTCATGCAATATTCACTCCCCAGAACGGCGCGTAACGGGCCATTGACGCGGCCGAAAAGTCGTAACATCTCGACTGATGCAGGCTTGCACTACAAAATAAAATTAAACCTGCACGTTTTCATTGAAAAAAAATCTTATTCTTAAAGTAGTGTGTAGTTTGTGTTTTTAAAATGCTCGATATATCTTTAAGGCAGTGGGTTTTTAACCTAGAGCTCCTGTCGTGTTTCGAGTGGTGGGGGTCTCAATGTTGTTGAGGTTATAGCTTTATATTTATTTTTTAAATGATTATACTGATAATGGGAAAAAGCAAAATTCAAACAAATTTAACTGGTTAAAATTATTTTTTAATGTTAAGCTACTGCTCGGGTTCCTTATCTTTATATATCGTTGGGCACGCGGTATTAACATCACGCTCGTTTGGTTAGGTTTCTCGCTAACTGGGAGATCAAGATTCATCTCTCAGCTGGGTGTATTTAGGGTGTTTTTTCCAATGGTTTCCTCCTCTTTCATTACACGCAAATAGGCCTACATTTCATCCACAGTATACCTAACCCGCTCGTGTAGTTTAAATGGGGATATCCCGGACTGGTAGTAAGATGTAATTGAAAAACCCTAGGATGTTAACGCTTGTAGGTTCTCAAGAATTTGCGATGTTCTAAGTCCTACGACAAAAATAATTGGAGTCCAAACCTGCTAAAGATTAGAAACCTCTTGTTTAGGGTGTTGCATACTCTGGCCCAACCAACAAATCGTCCCACATTAGGCTCAAACCTGTAATGTGATGAGTAGTATACTTTGGTACATGCTTACAATAATTTAAAAAAGGGTTATTCATCGTAATTCAAAACCCAAAATTGAATAATATGCATAGAAATGTGCTATTGAAAAGAGACAAATGTAATAAATATGGTTGTAACATCATTGTTGCGATGAATAGTGAATAATACCTGGATATCTAGCAGATTTTGTATATTAAAAAATACATTTGTGTGTACAGGGTGTGTTTAATTGGTGTCAAATACTGTATTCTCATCCATCAAACATTAAGAAAAGTTTGTATAAACACGCGTCTAGAAACTCTTAGTTTCTGAGATAGGAATTTTACGGTTCTATTAATAAGCAATCTACCAATGCAACCAAACAAGACAAAGTTTAACAGAAACAAACAAAACACAAGGCAGAACCTTTTGTTACAAAACTTGTGTTCTGCTTCCATGGATCCTCTTGAGACTGCGTTCCATGCTTTGTTGTACTTGAATACACCTGAGGCCGGTTATTACGTATTCGCACACATCCATTTACTATACGTTCTCTTAAAACGTCAACATCAGTCACAGGCGTTGCGTAAACAATGGACTTTAAATGCCCGAACATAAAAAGCCATAGGGTTTAAATTTGGTGATCGAACAGGCCATTCAAATGATCCCCCACGATCAATCCATCTTTGAGGAAAACATTTAAATAACTCTAAAACTAAGAGTTTCTAAACCTAGGTTTATATGAACTTTTCTTGGTATGTGGTCGATGGGAATACTTCCCTAGAATATTTGACACCAATTAATATACATCCTGTATAGTATTGTTTGACTTTGTTCAACGTGTGGTGTTTTTCTGGTTCGTTGTAAAATAAATATTGTTATTAAAATGTCTATCTTTCGTCTTTTTTTTGAACGACTTGTGGTTTTTTTTTATCTCTATTAATAAAGCATTTCGGTCATGGAAACCATCTGTAATGGGGCATGTTTACCACTAAATATATTCTCAACTGTTTCATAAGCTATAAACATCGAGTCCAATGAGGCTAATTGGCCAATTTTTCACTTGGATCCATTTGATGCACAGACAGATTTATTTGATTCGCCTGGCGCTCCCAAAAGCCACCCTTCACTCACTAAGGCGCTTGCGTGGATGTTTGTTAGTAAACAACTCGGATACATGACGGATCCGGATTCTCGTTGCAGCCCAACTAATTTACTCACTCGTAAAGCGCACTCGCAAGATGTATTGTGTGTTTTTTCCGCTCAAAGAAGAACTATCTAAAGTGAAGTGTCGGTAGACTATATTTCAGCCAATAGGACGTATAATCAGTCTAATAGCTTACAAATATGAATTAAAAATATAATCAAATTAATTTATAAAAAAAATATTAAATCATAGTTCATATTAAAATACTTAAAAATGTAGTACCTTTTACTATATATTTACATTAACTGTCAACTGATTCGGTGGGCGCTTGGTCTAAGGCGTAATTTTCGTCCCGATGACATAGGAGATTGGGTTTCGAATTCCGGTTGGGTTCACTAAGGGTGATTTTCCTTAGCAATTTTTCACTCTCCTACGCAAATGTGGGTACACTTCCTCTAAATTCAATCTTCCTCATTCCTAACCCACCAGCGTAATTAGTGCATATACGCAAAACGTTGTGCTAAAGAACAGATTTTATCCTTGATTAAATAACTTATTGTAATCCAAGCTCTAGAATTAGAGGGATTCAATACAAAATAAAACAAAATTAAAGTTACCAAAAATTTAGAAAAATAGAAG
>CABFOW010001556.1:0-29772 GCA_902141385.1 Timema californicum
AGTTGGTTTTCTCGTGTAGGTCCCTTGGTTGTCTTATCACTTTGTCCTCATATGTGGGAGCTTGTCTACCAGTTGGTCCAAGCCATGTCGGCCACTTAACCCACCCAGACTTACAGATTACAATGTTTTCATTCTGTCTACTCGTTGGCCATCTGTCACCAGTTGGAATCAAACCAGGCTACTCAAGAGTTGAAAGAGTTTGTTTAATTACGCTTGTGAGTTTATATATCTCTACGTATCTCTAGTAGAATCACTAGGGTTCAGAATCCACAATTTTTGGTTCATATGCAACAATGAAAGAATTTAACAAAATTACTATAAGAACTAAGTGTTATTACATCTTGTAGTTGTACTTTTATGACAATCTAACTTATCTACAAGCCAACCTAATCATAACTTAAACACAATCAATATTCAATCCACAGTCCGTCAATTCATCACAATAAAAGCTCGAGTGTTGAATATATTTATTTATACATTGCAACATTTAGAAAACCTTCCTGTTTGTACTACTACTACTACTACTACCACTAATCACATCTAGTGAACTGATAAAAAAAATCAAAGTATAAAAAATAATCATAGTTTGGATCCAGGTCTACATATTAGGATAATATAAAAATAGTAGTAAAAATATTATTGGATTATCTCTAGGCTGAATAAAAAGTTCAAATGGTTTGTGTTCAATAGATATTGTAGTTGATGCTTTGGCTGACATTATCGGTTTTATTTCATGGCTGGCTACATTAGCCAATTTTGCTATCAGTGTGATAAAAATGTAACTGCCAGTAATCAGGTCGTTTGAATTCATTTGAAGAAAATAATTGCGGTCATAAAATAATATTGTTTTTAACTGAAAAAGAATATAGTTCCACAGAAATAAATACATTTTCTGTTGTGTAACGATGGGTAAGTGGTTACCTATAAATTTATCTTAAATAAGTCACATTATCATAATAAAAGTAAATACCTGTAATTGGAAAAACCTAATTTTGAGAAGAAAATTATTGTAGCCATAAAATAGTAGTTAATTCAAAATATAAAATAAAAGAGAATGAACAATATTCTTTTTTACTCACCACATTTTACTGCTTGTTCAAGAGAACCGCGAATCTAAGATATGGGGTTAGGGATGAGAAAGGTTGAATTTAGAAGAAATGTACCCACATCTACATGTAAAGTAAAATTATTTAGGAAAACTACACTCAGTATACTCGACCAGGATGTAAACCTGTATCTCTTCATCATCGGAAATCCAGTTAATCGCAAGCGTGACACCTTATACTATGTGACCACCAAAACAGGTTAGCTGTATAACAAATAGGTAAAAAAAAACTTCACCGATTGAATAAATGAACAGACATACAAAATATACAAAATTAAGGCAATGTAGAAATGGTTTTGCAGGGAAAAGAGGGGTTGGAGGTTGTAAAGAGAACTAGGTTCTGAAGTGTAGTGTTTGAGGGGGGGTAGTTAATATACATTAGGGTGAAGGTAAAATCAACAGGCCAGAATTGGACCAGAAATGGCGTTCTAGACTACCTGGTTAAAGGTGCCTCCAGACGGAATTTACATTTCACTTGGTTGTTTGTTTGTCTCAAAACAGTTTTTTTTACCACTTTGAAAAGTTGAATAATGTTTGGTGCTAAAGTTAAAGTGGTAACAAAAATAAACTACAGTTCATGACATTTCTTGATAAAACACTTAATCAGATAGGTCTATTGAACCAAATTTTTTTCACTTTTTATAATAAAGCCTTGAAGTAGGCTATTGATGTAGATAATTTATTTTTCTAGAAAACAAGGTAAATAAAAACACTCGGCAAGTAGGCATATAGGTCTATTTCAAGTACAGTAGCTAGGTTAAAGTACTGTTGCAAATACCCAGAGAATTATCTTGAATTTAGGACATTAGTGATTGCCTAACAAAGAACATTTATGTCCCACTGAGGAATGAAGTTGAAATTGGGTATTATAGTAAGGATTCCAGGATTGATAGCTTACTATATTACTTAGCTTAATGCTAATTTCTCCCCAATCATAACAAATAATTCTGATTAAATTTCTTTCTGCCACTGTTTGTTTTAGTAACTTACCATGTCTTACTACCCACTCGAATTATAGGGCCTACACTTGTGTACTAATTACGCTAATGGGTTAGGAACCAGGAATATTGAATTTAGATTAAGTGTACCCACATTTGCATGAAAAGAGAGGGGGAAACTATTTAGGAAAAACCACCCTCAGTACACCTGACCGGGATCACACCACAATCTCTGTGACATCAGCAGTCTATTCTATTGCGAGAGTAGCACCTTAGACCATGCAGCCACCAACATGGGTTTATGCCATTATCATTTCTAATATTTTGTGGGAGGTACCAATCTTTTAATAAAAGAAGTTATCGCACACACTTCCACAAAGATAGTCTATTAGGCCCCCAAATTTTTAAGTTCTCATTCAAGCTAAGTTAAGGGTAAAGCCTACTTTAAAAAAATCTTGTAGTGAAAAATATTATTCACAAAAAGGTTATTTTTTATTTATATAGGTATCTGTACCCTAAATGTTATTAATAGAGATGGTTTGAATCCTATATTTCTCAAATTTGAATCTCGAGTTAGAACCTTTAATTTTCTTTAAAATCTTGATTACTAGTTTAAATCCTTGAATCTTTAAAAATGTACAATTTAGGTTAAAGTGAAAATACCTATTTAAAATTGAATTTAAAATAAGTTGTTCAAGTCTTGGTGCCACCGACATGTAATTTAATGTTTGTCATATCTATTTCACCATAAGCCCCAAAGAGGAAACCTTTTATGAGAGTTAATTAATTTTGTCCCTTTTTGTTATTTTGTTACTCTCCACACTAAACAAGTCTATATAATAATCCCTTTTACCAATAGCTTAGAATTGTTATTTGTAGTCAAGGTCTTAATAATTTTATTCCCGATTCTCTTTAGAAATTTTTATGAAAATTGAATCTCTCGACTACCGTACAATAGGATTTGGGAGAGTCTGGGAATTGAGGATTCACGCATCCCTTCTCTAGCTATTGATAAATTGATGAAAAAGGAGGGTAAGTGATAGGAAGTGCACCCATGTTAGTGTAAAGACTGGAAAACCACAATGAGAATTCCGCCTAAGAAAACAATCTCCAGCCAACCTCTGTCAATGCGAGCCAAGTGCAATGTGACTCCAATGTGTTGATCACTCAATCATTGAGCTGCAGATTAAAGGATAGCTTCATTTTAAATTCATACAAACATAAAAACATAGGCTACTAAAAGATTATAGGTCTTCTTAAGCAATTATTAATGTGTGGGCTAATTTTCTCCTAAAACCTATTTTAATTTCTATAAAGACCCTTTATTCTAGTTGTAACAGTAAGTTTCTTTCTTTTTGGTTCAATATTTTACCATAATGGTGTTTTTTATATTTAATTACAGGCCTATATTATTTTATTTGTTTCTTCTTTTAAAATATTTAATCTGTGTCTTTCAATCAATTAATTATGTGTGTGTGCACAGCACTGTGCATGGCAATGTGTGCTATCAAAGGTTGTGTGGGAAAATATGCATGCCCCTGTGATTGAAAAACTTCTTTATAAATAATTTTAAGACATAGAAAATTGAGCCCTTTTCTTTCGCAAGAAGTTAATTTTTTCCAACCAACAAGTGATTTAGGAAACCATACCAATTCCTGAATTAAAAACGTTGTGCCCTGCCAAGAAAAACCAAACCCTGGAGACCATGAGATTAATAGACAAATTTGCCATTGGCAGGGTTGAAATGTGTGCTCTGTAATAAATAGGCCTAACATAAGCCTATATTGTTATAGTTGGTTACGGGTTAACCTAACTGACATTTTCTGACAAATGCAACAAAGAGCAACATTTGCGATTGTAGGCTTTAAAATCTACTTCAGCTTAAATTGAGTAATAATATCTATTCTTTACCATCAATTTTATTTTTAAAACGAAATAAGGAATAGTGTGCACCATACTTCTGTGAACATATTGTTTCTCTGTGTCTGATTTAGCTTAAACAAAAAGTTTTCTTGTCTTTAATCCACAATAATTCAGTAAGTTAAATCAAATAAAAAAACATTTTAATATTGCTTCTAGGTTTTGGCATTAGAAAATTAAATATGTAGCCTACTCAGCATAGAAGTTGGAGAATATCGTTTGGCCATGTTGTGTCAAAGTGAAAGCTTATTGAGCAATAATTCATATATTATAAAATGTCCAAAATTAGCTTAATTTTAACCTAGTCTTTCATATGTGTACATTTTGATTAAGTTGTAATGGGTAGTATTATTACTAGGTATTCAACATCTCTAAACATATTTTTAAACAGAAGGAATGGAATCATATGACATGTTCATCAATACATTACAAATTAAGGAAAACATTTTGTTGTCACAGCTAAGGTTAAGTTTTGTTAGGTCATAATATTTTATAACAATACAAAAATAATCTATTACAAGAGTAGCCTATATTTTTAATTTTCTGATACCGTACCATAAAACTCAAACATTTTTTCAATGACACTAATCAAGTGATTTAATGAAATGTGTGTAATAGAACTAAAATAAAAACTTTTTTTAAAGTTATTAGACAAAGAAAAACATTATTTACAGTTGTATGATGAGCGTTACTCCCAAAAAATATGAACTGTTGAAATTTTGTTGTCTACACACTTAATCTAAGTGGTTTTAGGAAAATGTTATCACCAAGTCATAAACTTAATGTAGGGCTGAGTATTGTAAGTCTTCAAATCATAAATTAACAATCCTAATGAATTAGACATTCGATTTTAGTTTTTTTTAAGTATTTCTAAACTTTAAATATAAATTTAAACTTTTGATAAACCATTCTTTGTAGCTGTGAGCTATTGTCAGAGTTAATGGTATAGGTCAGGACTTCTAACCTACGATAGTATACAAACTCCAAGGACAACCTTTCTAATGACATTTTAGGATAACTAAAAATTTAAAAAGGAAAAAAAAATACCTATGGTCAGGACTTCTAACCTACGATAATATACAAACTCCAAGGACAACCTTTCTAATGACATTTTAGGATAGCTAAAAATTTAAAAAGGAAAAAAAATAACTATTATCATAATCAAACTTCCATGCAAACAAGGGATTGCATCAAAATTATTAGGCCTACTAAAGAAATTCGTATAATAAACAAAAATTTATTAAATTTACTTACCGAGATAAATATACCAATTTAGCCACACGAGTCACTAATGCACATATTGAATTTTAATTTAAAATAATATTTACAATGTTATGTTGACAAACACACACTTGCTAAAATATGATAGTACACTAGTACACGTTTTGATTTGACAAATGCCACACGCGAATACCGCTGTCCCACTGCTATAATCTATTATCTAAGACTCTCCCCATACATAGATCAGCAGGAATTACCGCTGCGCCATGTTGTAAAGAATACACGTAAATATAGCGCTGAGTGGTTGGGTTTATAAACTAAATAGTACTGGCGACATCTATCAGCAAGATGCAAAACTATATGCGAGACCTAATTTGTGAAATAGTGCAATACTGTACCATAGGACAATTTTTTTTTTNAAATAAGTGAGTTTTTTCTGAGCACTAACACAAAAGTATGATTTTCTCAAAATGTGATGTGCCTGACATACGCCACTATGATTCTCAACCCCTCATTTAGTTTAGGTATGCTCTAAATATGAGCTTTAACAGTTTAATTTAAGTTTGCATAATTAAAATGACCTATGTTATTTAAGTAATAACAGATATTTGATATTATATCACTTTATAAAGCTACATTACTCTAGTAATAAGTTCATTTATTTTTTAAGATAAAATGTGTTAATATATGATTAACTATCCAAGTTTATATTCTAGCCTCACTGTGTGCTAAATAAAACTACCATAGTTATGGGACCTTTTAATCTTCTGTGACTGGCACCGTTGCATTTTCGCAAAGGCTGTAATTTTTTTAAGTTAAAGGTATTTAGGTCGGGTCCCCTCCAAGTATTCCTCAATTTAGTTCCTGCTGCGTAGTATGATGTCATCAAACATTAAAAAAAAGTTTATTTTTAAGATACTGGAGTTTTAACTTGCATCATGCAAGAATGTTGTGTATGCACAACGGTGCTAGTCATGCTGTCATATGTCTGGCTTATTGACACAGTATGTTTCCATTGCATGGTTCGTGCAAGTTATATCAAGTGTCTGAACCTGAAAGTTCTCTCACCTTGCTTAAGTTTGCTCTAGTTATTAATCACATGCAATCCCTACTATACATAAAAATATGAATTGAAGGAAGGAACTCAAGGAAGAAAAGTCTTTTTTAAACAAAAATTTAACTTTTGAAATAATATTGTTTGTAAGGTTTTTCTGTTCAAAGTATGTCCTAATTGAAACTTATATTTTATTAATGTTAGATAGGTATTTTTTAGATTAGGTTACAACATTTTAGTTAATGCAGTTAATATTTATCAATTTCCATGTACTAAGTTACTGTAACTATTTTTTCAACTATTTTGTTACAGGACTAAGATAATAAAGAATGATGATATTTTACTATTACTGCAGGAATTATCTGATGCTGATGATGGTGTATAAGATATTGTTGTGGCAGGTGTATCACAAAAAACTGACGATGAATGCGAGTGACCTTAGTGAGAAAGAAATTTTATTTAGTGATCATGACTCTGACAGCGAACAAGAAGGTGGAAATTTTGATGAAAGTGAATTTAGTAAAGGTGATTATGAATTTACTTTTGGTAAGGATCAAGAGACATTTTGGAAAACAACTCTATTGAAAAAGCCATCCAAAACAACGCATACAAATGTTAATATTTTACCAGGCCCTAGAAATGAAGCTAAAAATGCAAGTACTCTGCTCGATTCTTTCACAAAATTTATAACAATTGATGTCATAGATAAAATAGTATCTTGCACTAATAATGTATATGCACGTGAATGAAATGCTATGGCTACATCAAGATGTGAAATTCTTGCACTATTTGAAATACTATTCCATATATGAGTAACAAAAAGTAAATTTCACTAATCTTAGGGGGAAAAGTGGGTTAACGGTGGGACGAACATGCCACTATTGAGAGCTGCAATGAGCTATTACAGATGCTTATTTCTTCTAAACTGTGTCAGATTTGATAATTGTTCCACTAGGAATCAAAGACGACAAATTTATAAATGGCCACAATCAAGGAGACATTTGCCTTTTTTAGTGTCAAATATCAAAAGTTATTACAGCATGAGTGAATTAGTAACCATATACGAAATGCTCCATACTTTTTGTCGTCATTGCTCCTGGATTCAATACACGCCAAAAATAAGGCATTAAACTGTACGCTATATGCAATACAAAAACATTTTATTGCAGAAATTTAGAGGTTTAGTGTGGGAAGCAACTGGAAGGGATATATAATTTTTCAAACAAACCTATCAATGTTTTGATGAGAATGGTAGAACCAATTTACAATTCTAATAGAAATCTAACATCTGACAATTAATATACAAGTTATGATCTTGCCACATTATTGTAATTGAGCATGTAACCCGAATGGGTAATAAGACACAGTGTTATAATTTAATTTAAACTCTTATTGGGACCTTGAGAAAAATAAAAAGGAGTTGCCTACCCAACTTCTTCCTAATAAAACAAAAGAAGTTGGCTCATCTATGTCAAAATGATAGAATGTCGCTATCATATGCGCAAAAAAAAACTTGTGCTGAGATTTTACTTTCCCAGCACATGACTGGAGAAATTAATGACCAAACTCACAAACCCGAAATAATAATAGTTTACAACAGCACAAAAGGCAGCGTAGATTCTACTGATAAATTGTGCTCTGTGTACAGTGTTTGGAGAACAACGAGAAGATGGCCACTATGTATTTTCTACACCTTGATGAATATAGTTGGTGTAAATGCCGGGGTCATTTATTTGATGGCAGAAAAACGTACCGCAAATTACCAACCAAAACAGCTACAGTTTCTTAAAACATTAGACTCAAAACTGATGAAGGAACTCATGCACGCACACTCCAAATTTCCACATCTTCCGAAAGATATTGGAGCATTTTTAAAAGTAAAATATCCTTCACCAAAAGAAGTAACCCAACCCAAAGAGATGCCTTTCGAAAAGCGAGGAACATGTTTTCTATGTGGAAGGCAAATAAATTCAAGTGCCAGTGTTTGTTGCAGCAAATGCACAGCATTAAACTGTACGCTATATGCAATACAAAAACATTTTATTGCAGAAATTTAGAGGTTTAGTGTGGGAAGCAACTGGAAGGGATATATAATTTTTCAAACAAACCTATCAATGTTTTGATGAGAATGGTAGAACCAATTTACAATTCTAATAGAAATCTAACATCTGACAATTAATATACAAGTTATGATCTTGCCACATTATTGTAATTGAGCATGTAACCCGAATGGGTAATAAGACACAGTGTTATAATTTAATTTAAACTCTTATTGGGACCTTGAGAAAAATAAAAAGGAGTTGCCTACCCAACTTCTTCCTAATAAAACAAAAGAAGTTGGCTCATCTATGTCAAAATGATAGAATGTCGCTATCATATGCGCAAAAAAAAACTTGTGCTGAGATTTTACTTTCCCAGCACATGACTGGAGAAATTAATGACCAAACTCACAAACCCGAAATAATAATAGTTTACAACAGCACAAAAGGCAGCGTAGATTCTACTGATAAATTGTGCTCTGTGTACAGTGTTTGGAGAACAACGAGAAGATGGCCACTATGTATTTTCTACACCTTGATGAATATAGTTGGTGTAAATGCCGGGGTCATTTATTTGATGGCAGAAAAACGTACCGCAAATTACCAACCAAAACAGCTACAGTTTCTTAAAACATTAGACTCAAAACTGATGAAGGAACTCATGCACGCACACTCCAAATTTCCACATCTTCCGAAAGATATTGGAGCATTTTTAAAAGTAAAATATCCTTCACCAAAAGAAGTAACCCAACCCAAAGAGATGCCTTTCGAAAAGCGAGGAACATGTTTTCTATGTGGAAGGCAAATAAATTCAAGTGCCAGTGTTTGTT
Organism: Timema californicum; assembly: GCA_902141385.1. NCBI lineage: Eukaryota > Metazoa > Arthropoda > Insecta > Phasmatodea > Timematidae > Timema > Timema californicum. The sequence goes on from CABFOW010001556.1 coordinate 9,108, forward strand.
GCAGCAAATGCACCGGATTTATTTGCAAAGGCCACCCAAAAGTAATATGTAATAACCGCAGCAAAACAGTTGATCAAGAAAGTATGAGTGAATGAAATTTTGTAATAAAATAATTCAGTTATAATGTAATCCAACACCTTAGTTCAGTCGATAGCATGTCTTCCTAAAGAGCTAAGAGTCCCGGGTACGATTCCAGGCATGGCTGAAAGATTTATGATTGGTGAAACGTGGGTTTACCCTTTCACATTGATAAATTAACAGGTGGGGACTGGATGTTGTGCCTGTCCTAATCTCAAGTTATATTATAAGGCATATGAAGCTGGTAGTTGAAAATATTTAGCTTGAATAAAAACCTAACAGAGACCATAGGCTGGAAACTGTAATGAATGTAAAAAAAAAGAACTAATAATGTAGTAAGTCATCAGTAATTTTGAAATAAAGTACCTTCCTCCATATATAATATAAAAGAATGCCTTAAATATGTGGTTCTTTCCTTTTTCTAATAATAAACTATGTTTTTTTAACACTTTAACATTATTATAATTTTCTTTTTTTTTTTAATAAAATTTACAAAAATACAATATTTATCAAATATCTATGGGGGTTAGCGAAATATTTTGAGGGGTACTCCAAAATATTTCCGTAGTGGTGAATTTTTAACGGTTTGTGAAATTTTGTGAGGCACATTTACAAGATTCTATTATATAATCTTAATTGGGTTTCTGTCCATTATCTCTTCAGAAACCTACTCTTATTTTTTCTACTCCATCAATAATTTGTTTCACTTTCCACAATATAAACAAGTTCAGTGCTGAAAGTGACTTGAGATTTTGTTTATCTTCTATTATTCCCGACTTTAAAGCTATGTGCCATCCTAACAAAGTGCATTCTTATCATTTAGTCATGGGAAGAGGTGAGTTGCTGTTAAAGTTTGTAAATAATTGTGAAACTTAAATCAACATGGAATTTTGTGATTATAGGACGGTATTTCAGATATGTAAAAGCAGCAATTTCCAGTAAAATTTATAAAAAACATGTGAAATGTGATAATATTGTGACAATGTTACTATTTTGCTTTTATTTATTTATTTAATTTTTTAAAATAAATGTATAGTTATTTGAACTTGTACTTGTGTAATTTTAATATTCTTGCATTATTTTTGATGGGGTATCGGGTATCCCGAAGCTCCAATCAGAGCTATAGTAGGTTAATTTAAACCTAAATTAACCTTAATTACACCTTTTAATTGCAATTAATAAATAAATTTCATAAAAATGAGGTATAGAATTAAATGTGTGGTTATGGATATTTATCAGGGGTTCGTACAAATCAGATGTTTGGGAAAGGGGTTCGCGAGTCAATAAAGTTTGAGAACCATCGATCTAGAACATGTGATGTTGCAAAAATGTTTTAGCGCCAGTCCACATAAAAGGACGGCCTAAAAATTATTCTCTCTTCTGCTCAACAAGGGCCCTGGGGTCTCCCCAAAATGACTGTGATGTGTTTTAATTAATAATTTTGAAGTCTACTTTTTAAGTTTTGAAATTGCCTTTTTTCCCTCAAGGTTTTGGTAATCTTCCAATGTAAAAGCTGTATTGTATTTGCTCCTTTATGTGTTTCTTCCCCCACCCCACCAATTCCACATTTGTGCACAAGCTTGTGTAGGCTAGTGTGTATGGTGTGTATGTCTATGATTAATTGAAATTTACCCTTCTTTTAACTGACAAAATTTAATTAATGAGTATCTGTGCTATTTTTAACTTTAATTCATATTGAAGCAATATATTTTATAGATACAAATAGAGGCACAACAAAATTAAAATAGTTTTAAACCATTTTGGGTAAAAAGAGGAAAATAGAAATAATACTATATAATTTTGAGGTTTTATTTATTGAACTGCAAATTTAAGTATAATAGTTTCCACTTATGCTTTCAAAAGAAAATGATAATATTAATAGCTTAAAACATCATTTCAAACCTTGTTGATGATAAATATACAAGATAATCTTGAGTCATTTTATAATTTCTAAAAAATGTTTTAATTCAATTTGCAGATAGGCACATTCAAACACAAAAATTAACGAAATAGCACTTTTAAAATAAAACTATTTCAAAAGATGGGGCAAGAGCAATGTACCAACGCCTGGTTTAAATTTTATTAACACATGATGTAAGGTCGCCATTAAAAAAAATTGGTAAAGTTTATAATAAATAACATGATCTTGCACTAACTAGCAAACTGCAGATAGTCTCTTTATTATAGTCCCATAAAGCTTCTGTTTTAAGATGTAACACTCCTAACTATGTATACATATAAAATTTGCTTTACATAAATAAGAAATATGTTTAAGAAAAACTATACAAGATATATTTAGCATTATTTTAAAATCCCGCATACATTACTTATGCCTCACCTATTTCTCATAATAGAATCTGGACTTAATCATGTTTGAAATAAATTCCCCGTTGAAATGTCTGTTGCAGAATAAGTTACAGATTGAATATTAAATTGAAGAATATATTTGTTTCTGACAGCTTGTTACAATGTTGAGCTGTAACATTCACCCATAGTTATACCATAATGGTTAGAAACGGCCAACAAATTTTTGGAAAAATACACGTCACAAGTCTTTAAAGTGTGGAATCACGTTATGAGAGTATCATCAAGCTCTTCATCTTTTCCCTCTGGTTGGTTGGCTACTTTGCGTAGAACTTTAGTAATAACATCGCTGAGGGATTCCCTTGCACCAATATCTAGCAGATTAAGACACCTCTGCAAGTAAAGTAAAAAAGAAACCAATTTAACATCTATAATTAAATAGTGAACGAGTGTACTTTATGTCCATTGTTTTTGTTTAGATTTGGTACAAATAGGTAATAGCTAAATTTGCACTTACATTAGGTAGATAAAAATGTTATATGTGTAATTGCACATTTTGTCATAATCTATTTGTACCAGATACATTATAAAATCAATTTAGTAATAAAGTGTTATTTGATTAATTTAAATAAATTATATTATATGGACTACTATGACAATCCATAGCAATTCCTTTCATAGATAATAATTTCAAAACGTACATAAAAAACCCCAATACAGCTGATGCAAATATGAACCAAATCTTAACTTCCCAAGTATGAGCCAAGCATTCTAGTTTATCATAATATTCTATCAGGAAAACCTCTTTTCACTTTGTGAGGTAATTGTATTATGTATATTTTGCAGAATCTACAGGAAAGGTTTACATATTAGCGATGAGCTGTTTTGAAGTTAAGGATTTTTTTTTTGGATAAATGTTAATTTAAATTCCAGAAGAAAGATTTAATTCTCGTCTGATTTTTTTAAAATATGAAATACTATAGAATCCCTAGGACTCAAGTTATGTAGAATGTCATTAAAAATGGGCTTGACTGTGTTTGTCTGAATGCTGAATTGACATAGTGATCAGTGGAGTCTAGATCTAGGTAATTAGGTCTGCACTAGAGAGCACAAAAATAACCAAGCTGAATTTACTCCACTATTATTGAGTGCTGGCGAGTATTTATATATTCTTAATGCCCACCTGTGTCATTTCATCACCAAAACGCAGCCGCAGCACGGCTACAAGAGCAAACTCGCTGTTGGCTTTGACATAGCTGTTCTTTTCCTTGGTGCCATTGACAAGCATGGGGATGACTAGCTTGAGCAGCTCAGGAGCCATTTGCTGCGGGGGAACAGTCTTGCCCAACACACAGCACACGCGGGCCAGTATCTGCTTCACTTCATTACTGCTGTGGTTCATTGTCTGCAAACAAAACCATTTTCTAAAAATCTTCAAAAGGAAATCTGACAGTAATTTAGTTTGAGAGAAATTGTTGTTGATTTTGTAAAGCAAAATACTTTTCACTATGCTATGTTAAAAAATATTATCTTTAGGAACATAGAGTAGTAATTGTTTTAAATAATGAATATAATTCTATGATATAAAACTGTCTACAATATTTAGTGTGTATAATTGTTTAGTATTTTTTTGAATAAATGTGTAAAATTAATGAAGAAGATTTTCATAAATTTGGTTGGGTTTTTTTTTCAAACTGTGTTAAACTTTGGAATTTGAAGTGAAGTATAAGAATAAAAATTTTGAATTCTTTATAATGAAAATGGTTTCTTTTATATGTCTCATAAATCTTTTAAAGGAAAACCTCTTTTCGCTTTTTTGAGGTAGTTTGTAATAAAGGCTATATTTGGAAGAAGGTACAGATAAGGTGGATAAAAAAACATATAAATGAGAACAAGCACAATATGACTTTTACAATGAAAAGGAAAACAGTTCACACTTTACATTGTTGCCACTGGACATAGCGGTAGTTCTGTCTCTTGAAGAAAATGTATCATTAATGCCCAATCCCTCAAACTAGGTTTCATTATATCAGAACTCATCAGGGAGGAGTGTGAAACAAACAAAGCAACTTCCTAAAAGACGAAACCAAAAACACAAAAGGGAGGAAAAAATGAAATTGATAAAGGATGGATAGAACACTTAAGGATCATGTAAAAGGAACAAATAACATAAAGGACAAACACAAGTAATGGACATTTATGCCAATATATCGGATTGGCCTGAATATATGACAGTAGATCTTATTAAAAATTGGAAGCAAAAAAATAGAGGGTTGTCTTTTAATTGCAGCCTAGTATTGTATGTTACTAATTTCAACTTACTTTTTATGCAAAAACACGTTTCCACATGAGTAAGAAACCCGAAAAGGGGAGAAGATTGTAATGGTCCATACCACGGGCAATGAAAGTTTGAAGGTAACAGTATTGCTTGCTTTTCTAAGTTCCCACCTTAAATTCAGAAAAGAAAGACCATGCCACCAGAAAAAAATGCCTGGAGGAATTCATATTAGGGTCTAAGATTTAATGAAAAATTGGATGAATCTAGTAGGGAATAGACGCACTGAAGGTGCACTTAGTAGAAGAAGCATGCTTGTATTAGATGCTTTTCGTGGTCATCTTACTGACTGTGAAAACTATTGCCACAAGGATGAAAAGTGACTTTGGACGTAGTGGTTAATAAGTCATTTAAAGACTACCTGGAGAAGAAATATGATTGGCTCATGGAAGGAAACCATGTGCTGACCCATACAGGCTAGATAAAGCAAGTGTCACCAAGCTTGCTAATTGAGTGGATCCTCTCATCATGGCAACAGAACTCACAAGATTCCATCATAGCAGGATTAAAAAAAGTTGCATTTCAAATGCACTGGATGGGTCAGAGGATGATCTGCTTTGAGAAGCCCCAGGAGAACAAGAAAGTGAAAACTCCACTTACTTACTACTGATGAGGAAGATTCATTTGATAGTGATTAGATGAAACCTAATTATTACAGTAAAAACTCATTTTGAATGTGCACTGTATTATATCTACCCTATGTATTAATATCCACAATTATGACCCAAGTGTGCTTCACACTTAATGTGTAATAAGTTCTACCTATTATTTGTAAATTAAAACATTCAAAACATTCAAACTATACACTAAGTTATTTCAACTTTACTACAGTAGGCCTACAAAGTAAATGGAAGAATTTGAGCTTAAACATGAAGTGAGAGAACAGCCTTATAATCATTATTTTTCTTTTTATTATTGAAGCCATGGAGAAAATAAGGTAGGGGTGGTCTTACATTTGAAGCCATTTTTTTTTTTAACTTAGCCATGGGAAATTAGGGGGGATGTCTTATATTCGAGCCAATGCGGTGATATGTCTCTTAAAGGAACATTTCTTTTTACTTTTTTTGGAAAATGTTTGTAATATATATTTGGATGATGGTACCTTATACACTCCATTCTGATGATACACATCATCATCCTCTACTGCGTCCAGCTTGTGGCCGGGTCAGTTTTATAAAAATACTTCCATCTTGCTCTATCTTTCCAACATTCCTCATTTCTTACTCTTGTCCACTCTTCTCCTCTTCCTTGAAAACTTGATGCAACCCGCTCCTCCCATATCCTTCTAGGTCTCCCTTGCGGTATTTTTCCAACATACTTTGGCTACATTGCTCTTCTTTAAACCTTTTCCTTTACGATTCTCATTACATGCCCATACCATCTCACTATAGCTTCCTCTATAATCTCTTGCCTTTACCTATTCATTTATAAACCTAATTATCTTGGTGACAGCTAACACAACTTTCAAGAACTTCATTCCCATGTCCTTCACCCTCCTGGTCTGTATTACATTCGGTGTCCATGTTTCCATAACATTAATTATTATTTTAGAAAGGGACCAGTTAAAAATAGTAAAAAGATTTATTCAATTACTTATTAATCTTCTTAGATATTTTTATTTTCATTGCTTTGTCACGCAATACAAGTAAACAACTTCAATCAGTATAATTCAAAATGGACGACAATAATGAATAAATTTACCAGTCTAAAGTGATTTAAAGATCGATTGTGTTATTAATATGAAAATTGAAATTAATTTTTAACAATATGTTAAGTAACCGAATGATTTATAAGTGGATATGGTGATATTATCTCTATTAAATAGACTACGCTTATTATTGCGTTATAAAAATTGGTTATTAAGTATGTCAAGCGGAAGCTCGAAAATGACGAGCCTACAAAACTTTCGATCTCGTTCTTGAGCTCAAGCAATGAGCTCGGCTCGAAGCTCAGAGCCCTAGTAACAATTCTTATTTCCTAAAAGGTCTTCCTTATAAAATGAAATCTAAATTATTGAAAGACACACATTTGATTAAAAACTCAAGAACTTTAGTTGGTACTTAACCACTCATTAGGTTAGCATCAAGTTTTTTTCTCTTTTTTTTTCAGTTTTTCTTATAGCTTCTAGCATATTCAAAATTAAATTTTAGCTTGGAATTAATCAAAGTTTATGTTTCATATTCTGTTAACAATTTAAATAAAGGATTAAATAACAAAGCTATTATATATAGTTGTAAAGTCCGGTTCTAGCCACATCTAAATATCATAATCTTTAAAATTAAAAACAACACCTGGACAAGAGAGAAAAAAACTGACACCTTTGGCTTAGTAACGCAATGCTATTACCAGTGAGCTATTAAAGAGTTTGGTGTAATAAGCCAAAAGCCCCAGGTTAGATTTGTGTGTCCAAGTGTCTTTTTCAATTTAAGAATTTAAATGAAGTATTGAGGAGTTATTTACCCTGACAAACGGTGTGAGTAGTTGTTGTGGTAGAGGAAGTTGTCCAGTCAACATGAGGTGTTGGAAGAGATAGCCACAGCCACGAACTCCGTTCATTGCTATGGGAACCTGAAGCAAGAAGAGTATTAAGTTGCAAGAAAACTTCGAAAGGCCTACTTTAATTAAACTAAAAGGTTGTCCTGGATAAAGTATTAATTATTTGAAAGTATTTATGGCTTTATATTTTCTACATTACACTTTAAAGTATTAATTATTTGAAAGTATTTATGGCTTTATATTTTCTACATTACACTTTAAAATGTAAATAAAATTAATAATTACATAATGGCTTAGAAACATGAAAAAAATGTAGAAATACCACCCAATAGGTGTGTGCAAAGACCCGCTTTTTCAATGTGAAGCGAGTTCAAATCGAAAGTATGAAATATTTTCAAAGCCGAATCGAAGTTTGAATATTATTTGTTACCTAGTTGTTTTATGCCTGAAAAAATATTATATTTATGTTATTTAGATAACTTTATGCACTAAAATTATTTGGAAAATGTTTTATCAAACAATTATTGTTTGTAATAGGTATTTAGTTTTATTCTAATAAATCATATTATTTATTAGTACAACTTACAATTCAATAATGTTATATTTTTATAATATAAATAGTGTTTTGTACTGTACAAAACAGCTCTGAATGGCAATAAGTGACCATTATTGTCGAAGATTCGTGACTGTTAAAGCCAGAATTGTTTTGAAGTTATGTTGCAGTTGATATTTGTTTCAAAGCCAAGTTGAAGCTCCACATGCTCCTACTGTCCAATAATTTAAAGTAAGTGTTAGGGAAGTTAATCAACCTGAAAGCTTAGTTAGGTTAGGCATATAGGGAAAAAAATACAATTCTCTCTTAATTTATTTTCTTCTTCATTCACTTTACACACGTCCTTACCCTTACACAGTGTTTTTAAATTTTAAGAGATACTCTTTATCATTACTAGACGCACAAATAACATAAAATATATTAAATAAAGTGTATTAAACTTGATATAATATCTCTCTTTAAGGAAATACTTTTTTCTTTTTTTGGGGTATTTTGTTATATTTGAAAGGAAGTAGGTAGAGGAGAGGTTGGATAGAAACATATAAAGGGGGGACAAACACAATATGTATATCCTTTACAATGCAAAGAAGAACATAATTCACACTTTACATTGCTGCCAATTATAATCTCAACTTATGTTCAGTTCCTGTGTTTGTCCTTTATTTTATTCATTCCTTTTACATGTTACTATCTAAGTGTAGAAGACCGTCTCTTGTTACTACTAATTAGCTCTTTTTTTCTTGAAATTAATAATACTGTACATTTTTTAAATACTAAGTTTACAAAGAGATGGCCTCTGTTAAATCACAATGTTGAATAATATTTACACTTACTTATTACAATACGGATAACAGTGATTTTAAGAATGAGATCATACTATGTTTGATTAAATGAATTACTAGATAAAAAATTAACATGTAATGAAATTTAATATACAAGATATGCTTACCCTGTCAGCCATAAGATATGCCAAGAGAACTCTGCAGATTTTTTCCTTATTTGGGTCGGCATAAACTTGTTTGCCAGCTTCTTTCAGGGCGACAGAGAGAGCCGAGCTACGACCATGCCGCAGAGTCCAGTCCAGTGTTACGTCATCAGCTGAAGCATAATAAAACATTTTCAATAAAATGAAAGCTTTAAATAATCATGTGAGATTGCCATTGCGAGGTACCCAGGTAATGAAAATCTAGCAGAACAAACAATATTCTATTATTCTTGAAAATCTCACCTTTTCTAGTTTAAGCTAAACTCAGGGTGGCTACAAAACATTTTGACAAAATTTCCTGACTTTTCCAGGCAACATTTTTCAATTTTACCTGACTATTTTTTTCCAGTTTTATTGGTGGATGATGACTTGTTTTATCAGTTATTTTTAAAAAAAATGTTATTTTATTTAGGTATTATTAACTTTTGTTTTAGTGTTTAGTTGCAAAATTAATGGGATATTTTAGGGCTAGTTTTAATTCCCTGACTTTTTCTTATTTTTATTTAAATCCCCTGACATTTCCGTTTTCCCGGTTATCCAAAAATTCCCTGACTTTTCTAAGTTTTCCCTGTCTATGGCAAACATGTAAACTCTTCTTTTGAAACTGTACCATGGATGGTCCCTTTGAATCTTCAAATCAAATGAATTCTTGCATATAATATTTGAGCTTCTAGGATTACAAAAAATTCAGATCGAAGATTTTAAATAATCTATATTATATATATTTTTAACCGACTCTGTGGTTTAGTGGTCAGAGTTCCTGACTACAGATCCAGAGATTCCAAGATCAATCCCCGGTGCTTCCAAATATTTCTGTGAATCAGTGCATTTGGGACAAGGTCAATCTTAGCCTCTTGAGGACAAATGAGGAGCTAATTAAATAAAAAGTAGCGGTTCTGGTCTAGAAATCTGAGATTAATGACCAGAAAACTCATTGTGTTAACCACATGATACCCTTTGAAAATGATGGCACTGTTTTCCCAATCTACGGCGACCGCTCGGTTTGTAAACCGCATTTTCAGGTTGACGCCATCCCCATGATTTTTTATATATATACTTTTTTGAACTATTATGACGCTTACTATTGATTTAGCACAATATAATTATAGGGCAAGCCTAAAAACCAGGCCCCAGAAAAATAACTTAGCACTTAATATGAATTTACATGTTAACAAGCAATTTTATGATTTAATCACCATTTTATATTCATCAAAACAATTCAAGATCTTTAAGTAAATCATATCAAATATTAAAGAGAGTTACATTATGTATTCACAATCAATGCTAGTTCCCTTTGTTTGTCCTTTATGTTAATCGTTCCTTTTATATTTTTATATTTGTGTTTACTATCCTTTTTACAATTTCCTTTTTCAATCTTTTGTAGTTTTTGTTTTCTTCTTTTAGGAAGTTGTGTTGCATGGGGATGCATTAAACAATAATTTGTGATTTTCTTCAAGAAGCAGCCATCCTGTGCAGTGGCAACAATGTAAAATGTCAACTGCGTTCCTCTCTTCATTGTAAATACCTTAGTGTGTGTGTTCCTTTTATCGTTTCCTATACTTACTTCCTTTACACACTTCTGTAAGAAACAAACTTTAGTACCTAATAAAAATTTGAATTACAGTGTAAAAAATCATCACAATGTTGGAAGAATAAGCCCTTTTGCTTATAATTATTTTTTACTAATTCAAAGATGAAAAATTGATAAATAAAATGTGAGAGCTTGTCTTTAAAATTGAGTTTTTTAAAAGTTTTTATAAGGTTTTATCATAACAATTTCTAATCCGGTGTCACAAAGTTAAGTGTGCTGGCTATCCCTCCTAATTTAACACATTATCATAAAGATAGTAATTTAATAAATAGTGAGGCGACTCACCTAGCAAATGATCAGAAAGAGTTGCATTGAGCTGTTCAGGGGAGAGCCAGCGACAAAGAGCTCCCAAACACCCGGCCACCGCGGCACGAGTGGCATCCTCAGAGTAGCCAAGCATATTCGTCAAGGTCACATACACAGATTTGCGCAAGGATTCAGTCATCTTGTCTCCTGCAGGGCTGATCACACCACGCAGAGCTTGTAGCATGGTTTCTCTGGAATAACAAGATCACCTAATAATTAGTCTAGTTACCTGCTCCAGTGGCCGCATAGTCTAAGGCATCACTCTCACAATAGACTAGACTGCCGATGACAGGAATATCGAGGTTAAAATCCAGGTCGGGTGTACTAAGAGTGTTTTTCAATTGTTTTCCACTCCCCCTCCATGCAAATGCAGGTACACTTCCTCTAAATTAAACCTTAGTCATTTGCATAACTAGTACATATTATGTGTATAACCTTTAGGACTGGCAAGGAAATAAATCGAGCATCTAAAAATCCCGGAATGTCAAGCGAGTATTTTTTATGCTTGTACTTCAATAGGGCATCTCAAAAACTTGGTAAGTATATAATACCATGTTAGCACTAACCTCTAATTCAAAGGGTGAAAAAAATAGTGTTTAACTGATATTCATAGTTGAATTATTTCAATTCAACTAATATTAAACAAAGGTAAATCTTATTTTTTATTAATTTGTAGATTATTATGTTTGCTTTCAACAAAACTACGATAACGTTTCTCACAGGTTACAAGTCTACAACATAGCGAAATCAAGATTCCTACGATTTAATTTTCTCTGTCAGTGCCAACAATATACCAAATTCAACATGTCCACATTGAGATTTTTAGGCTCAATGAATATGAAAACTTAATTTAAATTAATTTTGTTTACATTTCTTTGATAAATTATTACTAGCCAGATTTGCTAGGACATAAATAGAAATATAAGCATCAAATAAACATTAAATAAAAAACCACCATTTTGAAAAAAAAAATTAGGCTCTAAAACTTATAATTTGAAATGTTATAGGTCTGTGACAAAGTTGTTTGCAAAATGAAATGCCTGCCCGAATTTTCTCGTGGCCGAGTTTAATTTTGTAATGCCCGCCCGATACAAATATTTGATCCGCAACCACCCCTTATTACCTTAACAGGTAGTAAAACATGGTACTAAAAAACTAGCCCTGTATGTCTTCAATATTGCATAGTGTTAATGCACAAACGATTAGAGACTTAATCTAGATAATCAAAGGGAATTTGATGTGAAAGGTGAAGTTTTTAAAGATTGCCAGTGTCACTTTTATTGGACTCAAAACCAAACAACAGTTTGTCTGCAGGTGATTTAACTTGCTCAGAGCAATTTATTTCAAAATTACCTTGTTGCAGGTCGACAAGGTCTCGCATCTGTACACACGAGGTCTAATATAACACGTCAAAAAGTTTAATTTGAAGCATTCTCTCAGCTTCTGACCCACCCACAATTTCAAACTTTTTCCACTTTTATGAGTGTTTCTCAAGTGACCTTCAATGTTTTTGAGGAGCAGGATGAGGAGATGTCTTGGGATTGGAAAAGATTTATCTGTTTTTAGAAGGGAACTACTTGTGAAGGAAATTCTTATGAAGTGAGGAGTGGGGAGGAAGTGTCTTTCTTCCACCCCTCTTATGGTTGGTATGATAGCAGTGTGACCAGCCAAACTATATCTTAAAATTAACTGACCTTCCCAGGTTTTCTGGATTTCCATATGTTAATTATACTATCTGACACCTTAACTAAGTTGGGAGCATGTCTGCCTTCTGGAACTAAGTATCCGGGGTTCGATTCTCCGTATGACCGAAAATGTTATCATTGGTGAAATATGGGTTTACCCTTTTATATTGATAAATTAACGGCCGAAGATTGGATGTTGTGCTTGTCCTAGTCTTAAGTTAGATTATAAGGTATATGTAGCTATGACAGGTTTAGCCAGATGGTGATGGAAAAATATATGGCTTGATTAAAAGACTGACCCATATTACAGGGTGGGGGCAGTAATGGATGTTAAGTCATTATATGTTATACTACAAACAGTATTTTTTTATGAAAACATGCCACCAGTTTAAAGATGCATACACATTCTGAAATAATGTCACTCTATAGAAGGGTTAAAGTAATTCAGTCAAAGGCAGTTAGCTATTGGGTAGTGTGATCTAAGTTAGATTTCAACAAGAACATATTGAGCCACTAAAAAATTGCCTTACATTAGAACAGTGTAAAATTGTTTTAAGATAAATTCTTTTTTTTAGTTCCATCTCTCTATAACATAATTGAATTCTTGCGCAAGCACATAGCCATAACTAAACTTGGCTAAAGATGGGTATAAAGACTACCAAAAAAACACATGGTGACCTTGAGAATTGAGATTAGTATGCTCAACCGGGACATATGTAGTTAACGAGTTTCTCAGTGGAGGAAGAAAAGTGTTAATTTTACAATTGTTAGTAAAAGCTGAATATTAAAATTTTATTTTTTTATAAATTTCAGAAATTTGATCAGATTTTTTGACTTTTCCCTGATCAAGCAAATTCCCATGTCCCTGGGCCACCCTGGATAAGGATAACTACACCCCCTATAAGAAATAGTGTAGAGCTACAGTGTCACCTGGATTAGATTATCTATATGTTGATATGTTTGAGTATTCACTAAGCCTTTCTTCCTCTCTTAATGATATATGCCCAATCAGTCCATTACTGTAACATGTATTTTCTTTGACCTTTCTTCTGTACAGGTATGCACCTCACAAGTGAAAATAAGTTATCTTTAAAAGGTTATATACTTAAAAATAGGGGTGTTTAAAGTTTCCCATTTTCAATTCAAAGCAAACTTGAGTTGATTATATGAAATTCTCAATGCCAAATAGAAATTTGAATATTTTAAATTGTTTTATGATTTAGAGAATAAATTGTCAGTGTGCTTATTTTCACCTTGGCGGACTACACTATGACCTTATATTATAATCTATACCATTGTGAAATAATGCAAGGTAAGCTTGCTGCCTTAGAGGGTACATAGGGTACATAACTGCTCTGAATAAAAAGTAAACAGGTAATTCAAATATTTTTGTTGGCAATGCTTCATAATTGTCGAAGCTGATTTTTTTAATGAAGCCAAGACAAAGTTTTGAAGCTTTTTATGCAGCTTACTTTGCAGATCACAAAAAAGCTGGAAACTAAAATAGAAGCTTAACTTAGCCTTTTGGAGAATTTGGTCTGATAATCTTTAGTTTTGATCAAAATAAAATTAGATAAAGATGATAAAGTTTACCTGATGGCAGGATCATCTGCCGCTCTGACACCGGTGTGTAGCTCCATAAAGAGAGGGTCGGCCTTGGTATGTATCACAATCAGATGACTGAGAGCGTTGGCAGCCTTAATGCGCACCTGCCTGTTAGAGTCATTCAGGGCTTTGAGGAACGTAGTTTGGAGTTGTGGTAGAAATTGCTTCAACATTACACCAACCTGAAACACATTATTATTTGTTTCCAGTATTTTGCTGGTAGATTTTCAGATAACTTTTAAGTAGTGACATTGCTAATAAAGCAAAAGCTGACAAAAATAAAAAGAGTAAATTAGTGTATGTTAAGAGTTTTTCTTCTCTTTTTGTTTGATATATGCAACAATGCACAAATATAGTTTTATTTGTGTTTCAATATGTGTGTGTGACTTTTTATTCAATAGAACAGGGGTCAGAAACCTTTTTGATGCTGTATTAGTTTAAAAACGAATTTAGTGGGCTGGTATGAAAAATATAGTGAGCAAAAAGTTTCAACTTTATATTTCTTAAATATTAATTAAATTGAATATTGAATGAGCTTAAACAAATACCAGAAAACTGTAGGCTTCAAAGTTCACAACTAAAACACAAACATATAGTTATGAAAATTTCAGAGTAAATCAGTCCTCTTCTTCAGCAGAAGGGATTAAAACAGAGAATGGACTATGGCAAGCTACCAGAGTTTTAGCAAGTTGGCAGTGGAAAATGTATGGTTTATATAAAAAATTGATCTAGTCACAGGCTGGAAACAGTTATGATCGTAAAAAAAAGGGATAGAATGTAGTGTTTATATTAATCCTCATCTTCTATTTCCAGCCTGTGACCATGTCAGTTTAGTAAAATACCTCCATTTTCCTCTATCTTTCCACCATTATTACTCCTTTAATTGTTTCGATTTTTCTCCTCTCACGTGCACAATTTCTGTTATAAGCTCCTCCCATCTATTTCCTGGCCTCCATTGTGGTCTTTTACATACATACTTTATTTCCATAATTTCCTTGGGAAGCCTCTCTTTATCCATCCTAATTACATGACAAAACCATCTCAGTCTTGCTACCTCTATCTCATGTACTCCCTGTAACTCCGCTGTTTCTCCTCATGATAGCTAGTATGCTCCTCACAAACTTCATTCCCATGGCCTCCACTTTCCTAGTCTCTCTTACATTCAATATCCACGTTTCTGATGCATATGTTACAACGGGTACCAAATGCAGCCTGTATATTACTTCCTACACTTCAAGGGCACTTCTATTCTCCATCTGTCTATTAACCACCTATAGAACAATTCTCCTTGCTGTCCTCTTTTCATTACATCCTCATTACTTACACATTTCCCCTCAATCATATTCAAGATATTTACAGCTCTACTTCATTCAACTTTATAGCTTTGCTAGGCCTTAACCCCTTCCTTGTCATTAATATTGCATCACACCTTGCCATGCTAAATTTCCACCCACTCTCTTTCACTTCCTCATTCCATTCTTGTAGTTGTTCCTGTACTTCCTCTTCCTTCTCCCCCATTCTATCAAATCATCAGCAAACATCACTGTTATCATTCTTACCTACCCAAGTTTTCCCGCCTTTTTGTACATGACCATTTCCTTTACCATTACAAATAGTAGTGGTGAGAGGGAAGTCCCCACCCCCATTTCACTCAATTTTTTTATTTTAAAATTCCCACTCTTTGACTTAATACAACTCCTGTTATCCCCAATAAATGCCTTTATATTTTTACTATATTTAATTATTACGTTATTTGTTATTATTGTTTATATGTAAATTACTGACTGGTGCGAGTATGAGAGTATGATTGTTTGGAAGTAAAGGAGACTTGCTCACCAATATATAATCCGATTCAACCTTAGATAACCTTTTCCCCCAAGCAGACCTACTCACACCAGTCAGTGATTTATATATGAACCATAATAACCGATAACATAATTTTACAGTTAAATAATTGAATATAATATAAAAACAACATTCTATCTATCTACCAGGAGTAAAGACATAAGTTTAAGCAATCAACTGAAGAATTCAAGCCTAAACCTTTTTTTTAAATCAAGAAACAGGCAACAACAGAATCTAAGTACCATGACAAACTTCTAGCCATGCTGTCATAGTCCAATCTGTTTTACTCTCTTCTGCTGAAGAAGGTGACTGAAGTACCCCAAAAATTTAATATATAAGTGTTTTAATTGTGAACTTTGAGGACTACAGTTTTCAGGTTGGTGTGTAGGCCTTACCCTTCTATCCTCTTTTAAACGTTTAGTTTAATATAGCCATTTGGCGCAATTTTTCCTTTGTTCTTATACTGATCAGCTAATATCTATTTTTAATACAATAGTTTGATCAAATAGTTTGCAGGCTGGATAAAATCAGTTGGTGGGCCGGATCTGGCTTACGGGCCATAGGTTGACGACCTCTGCTAAAGAAGATAGAAGGAAGAAAGGAAGATGTCACCTTTATGCATTGGATTCTTTCCACATTTTCCCCTTTTCCCTGGATGAGTTTCCTTTATTAAATTTTTTCTTATTAGTTTCTGTTTTCTTAATGATTATCAATTTTCATTAGTATGAATCTATTTAGCCAATAAAATATAATTACAAGAATGTTTAAATTTGCTATCAACCAAGAATTGTTTTCACATTTTTAAAGTATCAAGCCAGTTAAATATTTTGAATGAAAGATAATAGTTGGAAAAAGAGAGTTAAAATGACAATTTTTTTTAGCACCATGTCTTACTACCCATTTGAGTTATACACCTATATACTAATTACTCTAATGTGTGAGATATGAGTAAAATCGAATTTAGAAAAAGTGGACCCAAATTTAGGAAAAACCACCTTCAGTTCAGTATACCTGACTATTATCAGCAGTCCAGTCTATTGCAAGGGTAACATATTAGACCACGCGGCCACTCAAGTGGGTAAAAATGACAAATTAAACTTTTTATAAAAACTTAGGTTGTTTTGGAACATTAATTACAACAATTGTGCAAAAAAATTCCTGATTTAATCACTAATTATATGATTCAATAAGATAAAGATCACAACATTACATATTAATGAACTGAATCCTGAACTTCTTTACCTTTGCAAGGAGCAATGCTAGTGTTTCAAGGACAGCTGCCTTAACATTCCAGTTGAAGCGATCCCCAAGGATACGGATAAGAGGCCCGGTAATTTGAACCACAGAAGGTTGGAGGGCCTCGGCACTCGTAAGACGGATCACTTCCCCCAGTCCTTGGGCAGCCTGCTCCTTCACCTCGGGTAAGCCATTCAGGATTGCCTCGCGGAACAACGGCAGGATGGGAGTTATTCCCTGAAACATGGTTTATTAAGAATGAATACTTGCTAAACTGCATTTATACAGGAAAATACATGAGAAATTTCAACATCTTTGTGAATGTGCATCAGTTACTACGTGTTCATACCTTTAAATAAAACTAAACACATTTCCATTGATTTTAAAAACAACACAACAAAATTACATATTCAAATCATAATTACTCATCTATCACAGTTTCAAATACCTTAGGTAGACAAAATCCTGGAAGTAGATCTTGTCCCTTGAGATCACTGACAGCAAACCTCACCGCCTGCCTTATGTCACCGACATGTGCCGTCTGTTGATTCGAGTCCAGCGTCTGAGTGAAATCACATTATTTCAGTTATAAATTATGATTGATAATCTTACATTCATATGAGGTATTTAATGTGTTCTTTCTGAACCAAATAATTATTTCAGCACAAGACTTATAAACTAACTTAAATCTAGAACAGACACAACGTTCAGCCCCTAGGCGTTAATTCATCACTGTGAAAGGGGGAACCCACATTTCACCAATTTTTTTGACAATGCCGGGAATCAAACCTGGTATCTTTAGTTCAGTAGATAGATATGAAACCTACTTCGCTTAAGTGTTGGATTATGATTAATAATATTATGATAAGTACACCTAGTAAATAAAATAAGTTTGATTAAAATTAAGAAGTAGAAATTAGAGTTCCTAGTAAAAAAGTGAGTCATAAATAAATTGTAAGACAAGTTGCATTATATTAAACTTAGTTTTAAAACTCAAAGCATACCTAGAATTTTAAAAATTTATTTAAAGTTAGAAAATCTCAAAATTCCGGAGTCCTAAAACATTTAAAAATAGGATATTGGCCTACCTTGGTGACAGCATTAAGAGCTTCCCAAGCCATCTGCAGCACCTCCTTGTTGGAGTCAGTGAAGAGGTGTATAAGGCCACGTAACAGTTGCGGGACATACTGTGAGTAGTCAGCGTGTGTGTGCCGGCAAAATGCGCACAGCAGTGTGATGGATGATCGTCGAACATCGACATTGTCGGACTTGGTCGAATCCATCAGGTTATCCATTACTGTACGGACACCCACTTCGTCAGACACTGACAACACCACAGCTTGGCAGTACTCGAGCTCCTGCCAGACACAACATGACATTTACTCTTTTGATCAAAACAAACAAAATGAATGAGGAGATATAATATTCTAGTTCTTAAAGAAAAAACTTTTTTCCTTTTTGTGATATAATTATATGTACAAAGGATAGACAAACCAACATTTTCAAAGGTGTGTTTTTATGAACCTTTACTTAGAATATTTATTTTATTTATTTAAGGTATTAAACGTGCACTTTCTCAACAGGCTAATAATAATAATAGCACAGGAGAATTTCTATGAGCAAGAGCAAAAGGGCCTACTAATTTTGCTGTAAAGGTATTTTCACATAACTTCCAGGTTTTTTTACATTATAACAATATTTGCCCTGCGATTGGGCACCAATTATTTTGATATTTCACCACGATTGGGCATCAATTAGAGTGATATTGGATTTTTGATCATGATGTGGACCCTTGTAAGCCTTACAGTGAGCAGTAATTATAACAATACCAGGTTTTATGATGACAATGTGTGCATGCCCTACTACGTACTTGTTCACAGTTATGTGATCTGATTTTATGTAATTCTTCTTCTTATGAAATGAGTAAAACTTTTAATAATGCACACAATTTATTTATAAGATTACAGTTTCAAAAATGTAAATTTGATATTAAAGTGATAAAGTGTTTTTTTTCATTTATGAACTGACGCGGAGAGTCAGAGCTTGTGCAGTTTAAAATTATGTTTTTTGTCTCAAAATTACTATGTTTCCTAAGATATTACTAGTTATTCTGTGTGGATTTATACGAAGAAAGTCTTAAAACGCAATACATTGAAATTACTTCTGAAAACGTGTGATTCTCCATGGATTAAGTATTAAAAGATAACTTTACATACAATTATTTAAAGAAAAATACACTTCATCCATGACTTTTTGAATATATGAGAGGGGTCCAAAACAGTAACATTACACCATGCCATAATTGAAATGGGAACGACAGCTTTACTTCCCCTCTGAAGGAAGTTGGTTGTACTGAGGATTTTTATTCCTAGAGAAAAATCAGACAACCCCGGCTAGGTTTGAACCCATGAAAATTGGGTCCTAAGGCAAGTAATTTACCCCAAGACCACCAAGGCCAACTATTACAATATTAAAATGTCTATTAAAACATATTTAAAGTTAATTGTAAGATTTTTGAATTCATAATATATGCGCGAAATAATTTGTTTTAATAAAATTGACTAAGCTTTTAAATGAGAAGAATGGTCCATTTTATTGCTTTAAATGCAATTGAATTTTAGCAACATTCCAAGAGCATCAAAATTTGTTCCCTCAGAATAGTAAATTTATTTCCTCCAAACAAAGAATAATGTTAAAACAAGTGTTTGAACCGACTATTTTAATAGCCATACTGTGACCAAAGAAAAATATTTAAAGATATAGAAGATGAAAAAAAAACACTGTCTGAGCAAACTATTACTATGGTATCTAACAGCTCTTGAATTTTATTTTTTTTGTATTGAACATTGAAAAGAGGATAGAAGGGCAAGGCCTACACACTTGTACCAAAAAATTGGAGGCCTCAAATTTCACAATTAAAAACACAACAGAACACATAATTATGAAATTTTCAAGGTACATTAGTTCCTTTCTTCAGAAGAAGAGAGTAAAATACCAACTGGATTATGGCAGCATGGTTAAAGGTAGATCATGGTCATTTAGATACTGTTGTTGCCTGTTTCTAGATTTTCCCCCTTTGATTACTGTAGTTACTTGTTCATACCTGTGTCTCTTGATTCTTGGTAGATGGATAAAATATTGTATTTATATTACATTTGATTATTACATTTTTAATTTATTATAATTATTTCTAAAGAAATGACTGACTGGTGGGAGTAGGTCTGCTTGGAAGAAAAGGAGAAATGGTTTTTTCCCACGGTTCAGACCAGGGGGGGTGCCTGGATTTGGTTATATATTGGTGAGCAAGTTCCCACCTAGGAGGTTGAGAAGCATTGCAATCATTGGGGAGGGCTTGATATTACTTTAATACTATGACACCACATGAACACTCAAAACGAATGGTCACTGTTTTGATACCAACCAGTAGCACTTCATGGACAAACACATAATTCAAATTTTGACTAATGTTATAGTACTAGAGCTATACAAGCCCTCCCCAATAGCTGTGACGCTTCCCAATATCATAGGTGGGAACTTGCTCATTAATATATAATCAAATCCATGCACCACCCTGGTCTCAACCTTAGATAGCTTTCTCCCCTTTTATTCCATGCAAGCCTTCACACATCACTCAATCGTTTCTTTA